>CANXME010000078.1:0-142681 GCA_948144175.1 Closterium sp. NIES-65 | reverse complement strand
ATGAATTGACTATGCAAGAGTTGGTACAAGTACTAACCCTAATTGGGTTGTACCCCTTATCGGCTACCCCACTATGGCCTACACAAAATGCATAAGCTATGATGTTCTGACAAAGCAAGCATCCCACCATGCGGCCTACCAATGCAACCCCTGACACACACTACACGCGATGTCCCGAATTCCGCTTCCAACTAACCACACATCCATAGAAACAATGCAGAATAGCCAGTTCAACAGGCCCTACACGACGCGCGCAAACGCTCTCTTTGTCGTCGTCCAGCGGGAACAATACGCCAGCCCTCTGTGTACGCGGCTCCACTTCCGACCCGTCCGAGGTTTCTCCCTCATCGCTTGTACTGCATGCACGCGTGCGCTTAGTAGGTGTGCGGCGAAGGCGGCTCACCACCTCTTCATTGACAACTCCGACCTGTTGGTGTAAGGGCCTAATAAACTCAAGCTATTAAGACTTTATCACACTTAAAACCTCTCCTCGGGGTCACCTCCAAGGGTCCTTGGGTGCCTGGTACAAGACCAGCCCCTATCCTCGGGTCCGAGTTTGTAGAGAGAGGGATCAAGAGGGACTTAGTCAAAACAGCAAGAGTACCTTGAGCGTCGCGCAGCGTATCGTGCAGACCGTCGACCGGATTAAGCTGAGAATTTGCTATATCGAAGCTCACTCTAAGAGCTTTAAAATAAGCCAAGTTGCCTCGCGAAAAGTTCTGCCATTACGAAGTTATGGCTCGGACAGCGTTAGCCTAGCGTTGGAGTGCTAGCATACTAGCGTTGACTCGGGTAGCATTCCGCCGTCGCATCGCGTAGAAAACGAAATTCCAGCAAGGAAGGAATTCGCTTGAATCAATTTCACTATATCCAGGTACAAACAGAGAAGGAATAAATAGTTCTAGCTAGCAAGGACCTTGGGAATGAACCTGAGAACAACCAGGGATCATCCCAAATAATTCCAAGCAACAGAACCAACCTGGCTGGACAAAACAGCAGGTGGTAGGTTGGTAAACAACCTCTGGTTCTGTTTTTCCAACCTGGGAAAACAACAACCAGGTTCAGGTCCTAAAAACAGAACCTGTTTTGTCTTTGCCCAACCAGCCAAATGCTGGTTCCGCTGGTTTCCCCTGGCCCTGTAGCATGCAGATACAGACAAACAACATCCAACCTTCACCTAAATTGTACCCCTATAGTGCCTGCCCTGCTACACTATAGTCAACCAAACAAAACAGTACAATTTCGAGTTGGATAGAACTGAATCTGCGCAATCAAGTAAGTTGAACCGCAAAGCTTCCATCTTGGGTTCCTTTGCGAGCTCGTCCTTTCTGCTTGTACTGTTCATAGCGCGTACAATGTTATGCCGAAGCGCACATTGTGCGAGTACCTGCAAATGCTTCAAGCGAAAATTGCGAAAGCAAACAAACACACAAACATACCATTCACACCCAAATGCATTCGCACACGCATACTCGTACAAACAGACGCAGGATGTCGTGCAATGTGAATTTGCACCCAACACACTCCCCCTCAGCCTGCCGGCTGCATCCCCATCATTCCATACTAGTTCATGCTCATTCCACTCATGCGCACACAACGCCAATGAGACTCATCCGCAAGCCTCTTGGTGAGGAAGTCTGCTGGCTGCTGGTGAGTCTTGATGTAGATCGGATTCACCGTCCCCCTCTTCACCTCCTTACGCAGCCAGTGCCACTTGATACGCATGTGCTTATTCAGCCCATGAAGCACAGCGTTCCTGGCCATCCCAAGAGCTCCCTTGCTATCACAAAACAGCGGCGTAGCAACCTTTTGCTCCTGGCCAATCTCCTCCAACAGCCTCCTCAGCCAAATCACCTCCTTCACCCCATGGAACATCGCCATGTACTCTGATTCCACGGAAGAGAGTGCTGTCTCCGTCTGCTTCTTTGACCTCCAACTAACCGGTCCTCCCCCAACTACGCAGATGTATCCCTCCCACAGATGAGGAATCCTCCTTCTCAGAGGCCCACGTAGCATCAGTAAAGCAAGTGAGAAAAAGCTTGCCTTCTCCAAGCCTCTCCCCCTTCTCTTTCAGCACCTCAACCCCTTTCTGCTTCACCTGTGCAGATGCGGAGTATTGAACTCCAATGCTTGGGTGAGAGTTCAGATACTTCACACACACACGCTCAGCTGCATTCACCTGCTCCTCTGATGGATTCTGCACTACCCTAGCCAGCTGCCCAACCGAGAAAGAGATGTCGGGTCTCGTGTGAACTGCTGCATACAAGAGGCTGCCCACCAAGGACTGAAATTGCTGCTGCTCCTCGGCTTCAACCCCTTCATCCTCTGCAGCTTTCACAAGCTTGAATTCTGCTGGCAGGGGAGTTGCAACCTTGCGCTCATTCTCAATTCCGTACTTCTCCCCAAGCTCCTTGATGAACTTCTCCTGGTGCAGCTTCAACCACCTGTGATCCAGATCCCTCTCCACGTGCATCCCGAGGTAGTACTTTACCTCCCCAAGGTTCTTGCACTTGAAGTTCTCCATCAGCTGCTGCTGCACCTTCTGGATCTCCTTCATGCTGCTGCTAAAGAGAAGAATGTCGTCCACCATAGACCAGAAACAGCACCAGCTTCTCCCCCTCCCCCTTGAGAAAGAGGCTCTCATCACAGCTGCTGGTCCTGAATCCCATCTCCTCTAAAACAGCTGCCAACTTCTGGTACCAGCAGCGTGGCGCCTGCTTCAAGCCATAGATGGACTTTTTCAGCTTGCACACCCTGCCCGTACCATCCTCATACCCAGGTGGCTGCGTCATGAACACCTCCTCCTCTAAAATCCCGTTGAGAAATGCCGTTGATATGTCCATCTGGATAATGAACTTCCCACTAACGGCTGCATCTGCCAACAAGACACGAAGGGTAGGGGGTTTGGCAGTGGGAGCAAAGATCTCATTGAAGTCCCGCTTCTCCTTCTGCATAAACCCCTTAGCCACCAACCTACTCTTGTAGATGGTGACCTGCCCCTTGTCGTCAGTCTTGATCCTTAGCACCCACTTGCATTGTACCGCTTTCTTTCCTTCAGGAAGCACCACTAGTTCCCAAGTCCCATTCTCCAGCAGGCTCTGGTACTCAGCATCCCTGGAAGCTAGCCATTTGTCCCTATCTGGTCCAGCTAATGCCTCCTCCATGCTAGCTGGTTCCTCTGGTGCAGGGGCAAGAAAACAGTACGCAGGTTGATCCTCCTCATCCGGTCATAGCCATGCGGTAGAATCAGCAATGCCTCCTCGGTCCCAAGCTGCTGCTTCCGCTACATCAGCTCTTGCAGTCAGCTTCTTAGTAGCCATACGGGTACGTCCTGGCCTGGAGACGGGTGTCTCCCATCCCTTCATAACGACACCCTTCGGCTTCTTAGTTTTCCCCTGCTGCTGCTCTCCTCCCTCGGATCCAGCAGCTCCACTAGTGCTACCGCTAATCTCCACACCATCACCTCCACCAGCAGGTGCCTCCTGCACCTTCTCTTTATCACCACCCTCTGCAGCTGCCTCCTCTCCCTCCTCCCACACACTAGGAGTCAGGTCCAGCTGCATGGTAATCTGCTCCATCTGCTGGGACACCCTGGCCTCCGGCTGTTTCTCCCAGCTCCCATACATCATGCCCTCAACAAACTTCACATCCCTGCTGTCAAACAACACACCCTTGGAAGGCTCCCACAGCAGCCATCCCTTGCTCTCAGCAGCCAGCCCCAAATGCACACACCAGATTGCACTCGCCCCCAACTTACTGCGGTAGGTCTTGGGAACGTGGGCGACTGCCATGCAACCGAACACCCTCAGCATGTCCACCGGCGGCTTCCTCCCAAGCCACCTCTCCAACGGCACCCACGAGTCATCCCCAACCTTTGTGAGTACCCTGTTCCTAGCGACGGTAGCGTGCCGAACAGCATGGGGCCACATCAAGTTGCCCAGCCCAGTGTTGGTGTAAGGGCCTAATAAACTCAAGCTATTAAGACTTTATCACACTTAAAACCTCTCCTCGGGGTCACCTCCAAGGGTCCTTGGGTGCCTGGTACAAGACCAGCCCCTATCCTCGGGTCCGAGTTTGTAGAGAGAGGAATCAAGAGGGACTTAGTCAAAACAGCAAGAGTACCTTGAACGTCGCGCAGCGTATCGTGCAGACCGTCGATCGGATTAAGCTGAGAATTTCCTATATCGAAGCTCACTCTAAGAGCTTTAAAATAAGCCAAGTTGCCTCGCGAAAAGTTCTGCCATTACGAAGTTATGGCTCGGACAGCGTTAGCCTAGCGTTGGAGTGCTAGCGTACTAGCGTTGACTCGGGTAGCATTCCGCCGTCGCACCGCGTAGACAAGAAATTCCAGCAAGGAAGGAATTCGCTTGAATCAATTTCACTATTTTTAGGTACAAACAGAGAAGGAATAAATAGCTCTAGCTAGCAAGGACCTTGGGAATCAACCTGGGAACAACCAGGGATGATCCCAAATAATTCCAAGCAACAGAACCAACCTGGCTGGACAAAATAGCAGGTGATAGGTTGGTGAACAACCTCTGGTTCTGTTTTTCCAACCTGGGAAAACAACAACCAGGTTCAGGTCCTAAAAACAGAACCTGTTTTGTCTTTGTCCAACCAGCCAAATGCTGGTTCCGCTGGTTTCCCCTGGCCCTGTAGCATGCAGATACAGACAAACAACATCCAACCTTCACCTAAATTGTACCCCTATAGTGCCTGCCCTGCTACACTATAGTCAACCAAACAAAACAGTACAATTTCGAGTTGGATAGAACTGAATCTGCGCAATCAAGTAAGTTGAACCGCAAAGCTTCCATCTTGGGTTCCTTTGCGAGCTCGTCCTTTCTGCTTGTACTGTTCATAGCGCGTACAATGTTATGCCGAAGCGCACATTTTGCGAGTACCTGCAAATGCTTCAAGCGAAAATTGCGAAAGCAAACAAACACACAAACATACCATTCACACGAAAATGCATTCGCACACGCATACTCGTACAAACAGACGGCAGGATGTCGTGCAATGTGAATTTGCACCCAACATACTCCCCCTCAGCCTGCCGGCTGCATCCCCATCATTCCATACTAGTTCATGCTCATTCCACTCATGCGCACACAACGCCAATGAGGCTCATCCGCAAGCCTCTTGGTGAGGAAGTCTGCTGGCTGCTGGTGAGTCTTGATGTAGATCGGATTCACCGTCCCCCTCTTCACCTCCTTACGCAGCCAGTGCCACTTGATACGCATGTGCTTATTCAGCCCATGAAGCACAGCGTTCCTGGCCATCCCAAGAGCTCCCTTGCTATCACAAAACAGCGGCGTAGCAACCTTTTGCTCCTGGCCAATCTCCTCCAACAGCCTCCTCAGCCAAATCACCTCCTTCACCCCATGGAACATCGCCATGTACTCTGATTCCACGGAAGAGAGTGCTGTCTCCGTCTGCTTCTTTGACCTCCAACTAACCGGTCCTCCCCCAACTACGCAGATGTATCCTCCCACAGATGAGGAATCCTCCTTCTCAGAGGCCCACGTAGCATCAGTAAAGCAAGTGAGAAAAAGCTTGCCTTCTCCAAGCCTCTCCCCCTTCTCTTTCAGCACCTCAACCCCTTTCTGCTTCACCTGCGCAGATGCGGAGTATTGAACTCCAATGCTTGGGTGAGAGTTCAGGTACTTCACCACACGCTCTGCTGCATCCACCTGCTCCTCTGATGGATTCTGCACTACCCTAGCCAGCTGCCCAACCGAGAAAGAGATGTCGGGTCTCGTGTGAACTGCTGCATACAAGAGGCTGCCCACCAAGGACTGAAATTGCTGCTGCTCCTCGGCTTCAACCCCTTCATCCTCTGCAGCTTTCACAAGCTTGAATTCTGCTGGCAGGGGAGTTGCAACCTTGCGCTCATTCTCAATTCCGTACTTCTCCCCAAGCTCCTTGATGAACTTCTCCTGGTGCAGTTTCAACCACCTGTGATCTGGATCCCTCTCTACGTGCATCCCGAGGTAGTACTTTACCTCCCCAAGGTTCTTGCACTTGAAGTTCTCCATCAGCTGCTGCTGCACCTTCTGGATCTCCTTCATGCTGCTGCTAAAGAGAAGAATGTCGTCCACATAGACCAGAAACAGCACCAGCTTCTCCCCCTCCCCCTTGAGAAAGAGGCTCTCATCACAGCTGCTGGTCCTGAATCCCATCTCCTCTAAAACAGCTGCCAACTTCTGGTACCAGCAGCGTGGCGCCTGCTTCAAGCCGTAGATGGACTTTTTCAGCTTGCACACCCTGCCCGTACCATCCTCATACCCAGGTGGCTGCGTCATGAACACCTCCTCCTCTAAAATCCCGTTGAGAAATGCCGTTGATATGTCCATCTGGATAATGAACTTCCTACTAACGGCTGCATCTGCCAACAAGACACGAAGGGTAGGGGGTTTGGCAGTGGGAGCAAAGATCTCATTGAAGTCCCGCTTCTCCTTCTGCATAAACCCCTTAGCCACCAACCTACTCTTGTAGATGGTGACCTGCCCCTTGTCGTCAGTCTTGATCCTTAGCACCCACTTGCATTGTACCGCTTTCTTTCCCTCAGGCAGCACCACTAGTTCCCAAGTCCCATTCTCCAGCAGGCTCTGGTACTCAGCATCCCTGGAAGCTAGCCATTTGTCCCTATCTGGTCCAGCTAATGCCTCCTCCATGCTAGCTGGTTCCTCTGGTGCAGGGGCAAGAAAACAGTACGCAGGTTGATCCTCCTCATCCGGGTCATAGCCATGCGGTAGAATCAGCAATGCCTCCTCGGTCCCAAGCTGCTGCTCCGCTACATCAGCTCCTGCAGTCAGCTTCTTAGTAGCCATACGGGTACGTCCTGGCGTGGAGACGGGTGTCTCCCATCCCTTCATAATAACACCCTTCGGCTTCTTAGTTTTCCCCTGCTGCTGCTCTCCTCCCTCGGATCCAGCAGCTCCACTAGTGCTACCGCTAATCTCCACACCATCACCTCCACCAGCAGGTGCCTCCTGCACCTTCTCTTTATCACCACCCTCTGCAGCTGCCTCCTCTCCCTCCTCCCACACACTAGGAGTCAGGTCGAGCTGCATGGTAATCTGCTTCATCTGCTGGGACACCCTGGCCTCCGGCTGTTTCTCCCAGCTCCCATACATCATGCCCTCAACAAACTTCACATCCCTGCTGTCAAACAACACACCCTTGGAAGGCTCCCACAGCAGCCATCCCTTGCTTTCAGCAGCCAGCCCCAAATGTACACACCAGGTTGCACTCGCCCCCAACTTACTGCGGTAGGTCTTGGGAACGTGGGCGACTGCCATGCAACCGAACACCCTCAGCATGTCCACCGGCGGCTTCCTCCCAAGCCACCTCTCCAACGGCACCCACGAGTCATCCCCAACCTTTGTGAGTACCCTGTTCCTAGCGACGGTAGCGTGCCGAACAGCATGGGGCCACATCAAGTTGCCCAGCCCAGATTCTATGAGCAGCGCCCTAGCTGTCTCCAGAATTGTCCGGTTCGCCCGTTCTGCTACACCGTTGGACTGTGGGGTGTAAGCCGTGGTCAGCTCCCTCTGGATGCCCTGCTTCTTGAGCCAGGCCGTCATCTCAGCTCCAAGGAACTCACCACCCCGATCTGTCCTAATCCGCTTCACCACACACTCCGCTTGCTTCTCCACGAACGGCAGCCAATCGTCCCGAATCGTGGAGGCGGCGTGATCTTTCTGCTTCAGCGGATACGCCCACATTAGCCTGCTCCAGTCATCCACTATGGTTAGGAAGTACCGCTCCCCCTTGTGCCCTTGCACCGGCAGCGGCCCCACCAAGTCCATGTGGACCAGCTCCAACGGCTTTTTGCTCCTGCCAGCCACACTATGGAAGGGGAAACGGGTGAACTTTGAAAGGAGGCAAATTTCACAGTTATCATCGGGTGGTTGTCCGTTCAGCTTTAAGCCCTTAACGGCTCCATCCTTCTCCAGCTGCTTCAGCAAAGGCATTGCCACATGCCCCAAACGTCGATGTGCAGTTGCCCAATCTGTCTCCCCAGATCTGGCCGACACTTTCACACCAACCCCTCCAACGGCGTTGCACTCCCCCTGGGATGCAGACCCCTCTCCAGCCTGCCCCCCACCGTGCCACGCCAGCGCCGGCAGCTGCCACATAGATCTGTACACGTCCTTGCTCTCGTGCAGATCCCAAAGCACCCGATTGCCCAGCTTCCCCTTATAAGTGCGAGCCCCATCCGTGTTGGTGTTCACCCCAGCCTTGCCAAGCTTACGGAGGGAGATGAGGTTGGCCTTCAGGTCGGGGACAAGGAGAACGTCGTGCAGCACCACCGGCTTGCCATCCGCTCCCTTAAATGCAGCTCGTCCCGCACCAGCCACCTTCAACATGTGTCCAGAGGCAGAGCACACCTCATTAATCGGTGCAGCGCGTACGTCGTCCAGCAGGTCCTTGCGCGGCGTCATTGTCCAAGCAGCGCCTGTGTCCAACACCCAGTAGTCCAGGGGGTGCAGCTCTGCTCCAGCCTTAGCAGATGCGTCTCCTTGCTCCCCCTTGTCTCCCATATGGAAGAATTGGCCTGCGGTGCGCTCCTTCTTCTTCTCCGCACCGCCGTTGCCCTTGGGGTTGTTGTCGGACGAATCAGCGACCATGTTGGCGCCGTTTTTCTGGTTCCTCCGCGCGCCGCCATCCTGGTGACGATTCTGGGGGGTCCATCCATCGGGTTTCTTATAGCACAAAAACCAGGGGTGCCCTTCCTTCTCACAATACCAGCAACTCCCTTTCATTTTGCCACCAGCACCCGACTTGCCCCCACGTCCAGATTTCGCACCGCGACCCCAACCGGTACCTCCTTGTTGGTCGTTGGAGTCGTCGTCTTTCTTTGCACCGCGTCCAGCACCACCGAAGCCACGTCCTTTGCCACGTCGGCTCCCTTGCATCCCGTAGCCGCTGCTGCCGTCGTCTCCACCCCTCAGTTGGCGGCGACGGAAGTCCTCCTCCAGAATCTTCGTCCGCACCCACTCGAGCGTCCACAAGCTCTGGTTCTGCGGCAGGCTCAATCCGCTCGTAAATTGAAGCCACGATTCCGGCAGCAGCGAGAGCATCTTCAAGCACTTTGTTTGCTCCGGGTAGGTGATTCCCGCGGTCGCCAACTTCGCGTAGAGGTCGCGCAATTTGTCCAGGACAGGTTGCACCGGCTCTCCCTCGCTCAGGCGCAACGCGGACAGCTCCCTCTCCAGCATCAATGTTGCAACAACGGAGGTCGGGGCGTGCAGCTCCTTCAACACGGTCCACGCCTTCGGACCGCACTCAACCTCCGGCAGCAGGTGCATGACGTGGTGACGCTGGTTCAGCTCCAAACTCTGCGACATCAAGTAGTAGCCAGCCGAGGCGCGCTCGTCCCAATCTTCCTGAAGGGCGGGGTCATTCGGTCTAGGCTCCTCCCCAATCATTAGTTTCAGCAATCCGATTTGACGGAAATAAAGTTGCATTTTCCAGGCCCAATCATCATAGCCCTCACCATTGAACTTCTCGACGGTGAAGTTTTTCAGCACCTCCTTGATCAGCGAGCCCTGGCTTGTTCGCGCTCCCCTTGGCGCAGAAACACCAGAATCATGGCTGCCGCTACGATCATGGGCTGAAGATTCACCAGCTACCGCCGAGGTGTTGCCCGCCATAGCTACCTATATCGAGGATCACTATAACGCAGCTCTGATACCAGCTTGTTGGTGTAAGGGCCTAATAAACTCAAGCTATTAAGACTTTATCACACTTAAAACCTCTCCTCGGGGTCACCTCCAAGGGTCCTTGGGTGCCTGGTACAAGACCAGCCCCTATCCTCGGGTCCGAGTTTGTAGAGAGAGGAATCAAGAGGGACTTAGTCAAAACAGCAAGAGTACCTTGAACGTCGCGCAGCGTATCGTGCAGACCGTCGATCGGATTAAGCTGAGAATTTCCTATATCGAAGCTCACTCTAAGAGCTTTAAAATAAGCCAAGTTGCCTCGCGAAAAGTTCTGCCATTACGAAGTTATGGCTCGGACAGCGTTAGCCTAGCGTTGGAGTGCTAGCGTACTAGCGTTGACTCGGGTAGCATTCCGCCGTCGCACCGCGTAGACAAGAAATTCCAGCAAGGAAGGAATTCGCTTGAATCAATTTCACTATTTTTAGGTACAAACAGAGAAGGAATAAATAGCTCTAGCTAGCAAGGACCTTGGGAATCAACCTGGGAACAACCAGGGATGATCCCAAATAATTCCAAGCAACAGAACCAACCTGGCTGGACAAAATAGCAGGTGATAGGTTGGTGAACAACCTCTGGTTCTGTTTTTCCAACCTGGGAAAACAACAACCAGGTTCAGGTCCTAAAAACAGAACCTGTTTTGTCTTTGCCCAACCAGCCAAATGCTGGTTCCGCTGGTTTCCCCTGGCCCTGTAGCATGCAGATACAGACAAACAACATCCAACCTTCACCTAAATTGTACCCCTATAGTGCCTGCCCTGCTACACTATAGTCAACCAAACAAAACAGTACAATTTCGAGTTGGATAGAACTGAATCTGCGCAATCAAGTAAGTTGAACCGCAAAGCTTCCATCTTGGGTTCCTTTGCGAGCTCGTCCTTTCTGCTTGTACTGTTCATAGCGCGTACAATGTTATGCCGAAGCGCACATTTTGCGAGTACCTGCAAATGCTTCAAGCGAAAATTGCGAAAGCAAACAAACACACAAACATACCATTCACACGAAAATGCATTCGCACACGCATACTCGTACAAACAGACGGCAGGATGTCGTGCAATGTGAATTTGCACCCAACACCCAGATTCTATGAGCAGCGCCCTAGCTGTCTCCAGAATTGTCCGGTTCGCCCGTTCTGCTACACCGTTGGACTGTGGGGTGTAAGCCGTGGTCAGCTCCCTCTGGATGCCCTGCTTCTTGAGCCAGGCCGTCATCTCAGCTCCAAGGAACTCACCACCCCGATCTGTCCTAATCCGCTTCACCACACACTCCGCTTGCTTCTCCACGAACGGCAGCCAATCGTCCCGAATCGTGGAGGCGGCGTGATCTTTCTGCTTCAGCGGATACGCCCACATTAGCCTGCTCCAGTCATCCACTATGGTTAGGAAGTACCGCTCCCCCTTGTGCCCTTGCACCGGCAGCGGCCCCACCAAGTCCATGTGGACCAGCTCCAACGGCTTTTTGCTCCTGCCAGCCACACTATGGAAGGGGAAACGGGTGAACTTTGAAAGGAGGCAAATTTCACAGTTATCATCGGGTGGTTGTCCGTTCAGCTTTAAGCCCTTAACGGCTCCATCCTTCTCCAGCTGCTTCAGCAAAGGCATTGCCACATGCCCCAAACGTCGGTGTGCAGTTGCCCAATCTGTCTCCCCAGATCTGGCCGACACTTTCACACCAACCCCTCCAACGGCGTTGCACTCCCCCTGGGATGCAGACCCCTCTCCAGCCTGCCCCCCACCGTGCCACGCCAGCGCCGGCAGCTGCCACATAGATCTGTACACGTCCTTGCTCTCGTGCAGATCCCAAAGCACCCGATTGCCCAGCTTCCCCTTATAAGTGCGAGCCCCATCCGTGTTGGTGTTCACCCCAGCCTTGCCAAGCTTACGGAGGGAGATGAGGTTGGCCTTCAGGTCGGGGACGAGGAGAACGTCGTGCAGCACCACCGGCTTGCCATCCGCTCCCTTAAATGCAGCTCGTCCCGCACCAGCCACCTTCAACATGTGTCCAGAGGCAGAGCACACCTTATTAATCGGTGCAGCGCGTACGTCGTCCAGCAGGTCCTTGCGCGGCGTCATTGTCCAAGCAGCGCCTGTGTCCAACACCCAATAGTCCAGGGGGTGCAGCTCTGCTCCAGCCTTAGCAGATGCGTCTCCTTGCTCCCCCTTGTCTCCCATATGGAAGAATTGGCCCGCGGTGCGCTCCTTCTTCTTCTCCGCACCGCCGTTGCCCTTCGGGTTGTTGTCGGACGAATCAGCGACCATGTTGGCGCCGTTTTTCTGGTTCCTCCGCGCGTCGCCATCCTGGTGACGATTCTGGGGGGTCCATCCACGGGTTTCTTATAGCACAAAAACCAGGGATGCCCTTCCTTCTCACAATACCAGCAACTCCCTTTCATTTTGCCACCAGCACCCGACTTGCCCCCACGTCCAGATTTCGCACCGCGACCCCAACCGGTACCTCCTTGTTGGTCGTTGGAGTCGTCGTCTTTCTTTGCACCGCGTCCAGCACCACCGAAGCCACGTCCTTTGCCACGTCGGCTCCCTTGCATCCCGTAGCCGCTGCTGCCGTCGTCTCCACCCCTCAGTTGGCGGCGACGGAAGTCCTCCTCCAGAATCTTCGTCCGCACCCACTCGAGCGTCCACAAGCTCTGGTTCTGCGGCAGGCTCAATCCGCTCGTAAATTGAAGCCACGATTCCGGCAGCAGCGAGAGCATCTTCAAGCACTTTGTTTGCTCCGGGTAGGTGATTCCTGCGGTCGCCAACTTCGCGTAGAGGTCGCGCAATTTGTCCAGGACAGGTTGCACCGGCTCTCCCTCGCTCAGGCGCAACGCGGACAGCTCCCTCTCCAGCATCAATGTTGCAACAACGGAGGTCGGGGCGTGCAGCTCCTTCAACACGGTCCACGCCTTCGGACCGCACTCAACCTCCGGCAGCAGGTGCATGACGTGGTGACGCTGGTTCAGCTCCAAACTCTGCGACATCAAGTAGTAGCCAGCCGAGGCGCGCTCGTCCCAATCTTCCTGAAGGGCGGGGTCACTCGGTCTAGGCTCCTCCCCAATCATTAGTTTCAGCAATCCGATTTGACGGAAGTAAAGTTGCATTTTCCAGGCCCAATCATCATAGCCCTCACCATTGAACTTCTCGACGGTGAAGTTTTTCAGCACCTCCTTGATCAGCGAGCCCTGGCTTGTTCGCGCTCCCCTTGGCGCAGAAACACCAGAATCATGGCTGCCGCTACGATCTTGGGCTGAAGATTCACCAGCTACCGCCGAGGTGTTGCCCGCCATAGCTACCTATATCGAGGATCACTATAACGCAGCTCTGATACCAGCTTGTTGGTGTAAGGGCCTAATAAACTCAAGCTATTAAGACTTTATCACACTTAAAACCTCTCCTCGGGGTCACCTCCAAGGGTCCTTGGGTGCCTGGTACAAGACCAGCCCCTATCCTCGGGTCCGAGTTTGTAGAGAGAGGGATCAAGAGGGACTTAGTCAAAACAGCAAGAGTACCTTGAGCGTCGCGCAGCGTATCGTGCAGACCGTCGACCGGATTAAGCTGAGAATTTGCTATATCGAAGCTCACTCTAAGAGCTTTAAAATAAGCCAAGTTGCCTCGCGAAAAGTTCTGCCATTACGAAGTTATGGCTCGGACAGCGTTAGCCTAGCGTTGGAGTGCTAGCATACTAGCGTTGACTCGGGTAGCATTCCGCCGTCGCATCGCGTAGAAAACGAAATTCCAGCAAGGAAGGAATTCGCTTGAATCAATTTCACTATATCCAGGTACAAACAGAGAAGGAATAAATAGTTCTAGCTAGCAAGGACCTTGGGAATGAACCTGAGAACAACCAGGGATCATCCCAAATAATTCCAAGCAACAGAACCAACCTGGCTGGACAAAACAGCAGGTGGTAGGTTGGTAAACAACCTCTGGTTCTGTTTTTCCAACCTGGGAAAACAACAACCAGGTTCAGGTCCTAAAAACAGAACCTGTTTTGTCTTTGCCCAACCAGCCAAATGCTGGTTCCGCTGGTTTCCCCTGGCCCTGTAGCATGCAGATACAGATAAACAACATCCAACCTTCACCTAAATTGTACCCCTATAGTGCCTGCCCTGCTACACTATAGTCAACCAAACAAAACAGTACAATTTCGAGTTGGATAGAACTGAATCTGCGCAATCAAGTAAGTTGAACCGCAAAGCTTCCATCTTGGGTTCCTTTGCGAGCTCGTCCTTTCTGCTTCTACTGTTCATAGCGCGTACAATGTTATGCCGAAGCGCACATTGTGCGAGTACCTGCAAATGCTTCAAGCGAAAATTGCGAAAGCAAACAAACACACAAACATACCATTCACACCCAAATGCATTCGCACACGCATACTCGTACAAACAGACGGCAGGATGTCGTGCAATGTGAATTTGCACCCAACACGACCTCCTCCGGAACGTCGCGCGGATGTATTCCCAAGACCGCCGCCTGCTTAACGAAGCCGCCGTGCACCATGCGCACCACGCGGCGGCAGCTGCGGCTGTCTCGCATAAGGGGCCCCTCCGGGATGCAGAAGTATGCTGGTATATCCTCCTCAGACTCGGTGTCCTCACCCTCCGCAGGCTTCCACTTCTCAATGAGGTCTTCGTCACATCCCACAAAATCCTATGCTGTCATGTAGAGTCCGCTGCTGCACTTGCTTTTCAACTCCTCGATGACCAGCTGCAGCCTTGTCAAGTTCACCACCATGCAGTCGAACAATGCAGCTGCAGCCATCCCTTTCAGTCAAGCGCATAGGTTCATGCCACAACAAACCCCAATGTTCACGCATCCCACCCTGACATACTTGATGGCATGCTGCCGAGCACCCATGTTGGGTGCAAATTCACATTGCACGACATCCTGCCGTCTGTTTGTACGAGTATGCGTGTGCGAATGCATTTGGGTATGAATGGAATGTTCGTGTGTTTGTTTGCTTTCGCAATTTTCGCTTGAAGCATTTGCAGGTACTCGCGCATTGTGCGCTTCGGCATAACATTGTACGCGCTATGAACAGTACAAGCAGAAAGGACGAGCTCGCAAAGGAGCCCAAGATGGAAGCTTTGCGGTTCGGCTTACTTGATTACGCAGATTCAGTTCTATCCAACTCGAAATTGTACTGTTTTGTTTGGTTGACTATAGAGTAGCAGGGCAGGCACTATATCTGCATGCTACAGGGCCAGGGGAAACCAGCGGAACCAGCATGTGGCTGGTTGGGCAAAGACAAAACAGGTTCTGTTTTTAGGACCTGAACCTGGTTGTTGTTTTCCCAGGTTGGAAAAACAGAACCAGAGGTTGTTTACCAACCTACCACCTGCTGTTTTGTCCAGCCAGGTTGGTTCTGTTGTTTGGAATTATTTGGGATCATCCTTGGTTGTTCCCAGGTTTATTCCCAAGGTCCTTGCTAGCTAGAACTATTTATTCTTTCTCTGTTTGTACCTGAATATAGTCAATTTGATTCAAGCGAATTCCTTCCTTGCTGGAATTTCCTTTCTACGCGGTGCGACGGCGGAATGCTACCCGAGTCAACGCTAGTACGCTAGCACTCCATCGCTAGGCTAACGCTGTCCGAGCCATAACTTCGTAATGGCAAAACTTTTCGCGGGGCAACTTGGCTTATTTTAAAGCTCTTAGAGTGAGCTTCGATATAGTAAATTCTCAGCTTAATCCGATCTACGGTCTGCACGATACGCTGCGCGACGTTCAAGGTACTCTTGCTGTTTTGACTAAGTCCCTCTTGATCCCTCTCTCTACAAACTCGGACCCGAGGATAGGGGCTGGTCTTGTACCAGGCACCCAAGGACCCTTGGAGGTGACCCCGAGGAGAGGTTTTAAGTTTGATAAAGTCTTAATAGCTTGAGTTTATTAGGCCCTTACACCAACAAACTGGTATCAGAGCTGCGTTATAGTGATCCTCGATATAGGTAGCTATGGCGAGGAACACCTCGGCGGTAGCTGGTGAATCTTCAGCCCAAGATCGTAGCGGCAGCCATGATTCTGGTGTTTCAGCGCCAAGGGGAGCGCGAACAAACCAGGGCTCGCTGGTCAAGGAGGTGCTGAAGAATTTCACCGTCGAGAAGTTCAATAGTGAGGGCTATGATGATTGGGCCTGGAAAATGCAACTCTATTTCCGTCAGATTGGATTGCTGAAACTAATGATTGGGGAGGAGCCTAGACCGAGTGACCCCGCGCTGCAGGAAGATTGGGACGAGCGCTCCTCGGCTGGCTACTATTTGATGTCGCAGAGTTTGGAGCTGAACCAGCGTCACCACGTCATGCACCTGCTGCCGGAGGTTGAGTGCGGTCCGAAGGCGTGGACGGTGTTGAAGGAGCTGCACGCCCCTACCTCCGTCGCTGCGACGCTCATGATGGAGAGGGAGCTGTCCGCGTCACGCCTAAGCGAGGGAGAGCCGGTGCAACCTATCCTGGACAAGATGCGTGATCTCTACCTTAAGTTGGCGACCGCGGGAATCACCTACCCGGAGCAGACCAAGTGCCTGAAGATGCTCTCGCTGCTGCCGGAATCGTGGCTTCAATTCACGAGCGGATTAAGCCAGCCGCAGAACCAGAGCTTGTGGACGCTCGAGTGGGTGCGGACGAAGATTCTGGAGGAGGACTTTCGTCGCCGCCAACTGAGGGGTGGATACGACGGCAGCAGCGGCTACGGGATGCAAGGGAGCCGACGTGGCAAAGGACGTGGCTTCGGTGGTGCTGGACGCGGTGCAAAGAAAGACGACGACTCCAACGACCAACAAGGAGGTACCGGTTGGGGTCGCGGTGCGAGATCTGGACGTGGGGGCAAGTCGGGTGCTGGTGGCAAAATGAAAGGGAGTTGCTGGTATTGTGAGAAGGAAGGGCACCCCTGGTTTTTGTGCTATAAGAAACCCGATGGATGGACCCCCCAGAATCGTCACCAGGATGGCGGCGCGCGGAGGAACCAGAAAAACGGCGCCAACATGGTCGCTGATTCGTCCGACAACAACCCGAATGGCAACGGCGGTGCGGAAAAGAAGAAGGAGCGCACCGCGGGCCAATTCTTCCATATGGGAGACAAGGGGAAGCAAGGAGACGCATCTGCTAAGGCTGGAGCAGAGCTGCACCCCCTGGATTATTGGGTGTTGGACACAGGCGCTGCTTGGACAATGACGCCGCGCAAGGACCTGCTGGACGACGTACGAGCTGCTCCGATCAACGAGGTGTGCTCCGCCTCTGGACACGCGCTGAAGGTGGCTGGTGCGGGACGAGCTGCGTTTAAGGGAGCGGATGGCAAGCCGGTGGTGCTGCACGACGTTCTTTTTGTTCCTGAACTCAAGGCCAACCTCATCTCCCTCCGTAAGCTTGGCAAGTCTGGGGTGAGCACTAGCACGGATGGGGCTCGCACTTATAAGGGGAAGCTGGGCAATCGGGTGCTTTGGGATCTGCACGAGAGCAAGGACGTGTACAGATCTATGTGGCAGCTGCCGGCGCTGGCGTGGCACGGTGGGGGGCAGGCTGGAGAGGGGTCTGCATCCCAGGGGGAGTGCAACGCCGTTGGAGGGGTTGGTGTGAAAGTGTCGGCCAGATCTGGGGAGACAGATTGGGCAACTGCACACCGACGTTTGGGGCATGTGGCAATGCCTTTGCTGAAGCAGCTGGAGAAGGATGGAGCCGTTAAGGGCTTGAAGCTGAACGGACAACCACCCGATGATAACTGTGAAATTTGCCTCCTTTCAAAGTTCACCCGTTTCCCCTTCCATAGTGTGGCTGGCAGGAGCAAAAAGCCGTTGGAGCTGGTCCACATGGACTTGGTGGGGCCGCTGCCGGTGCAAGGGCACAAGGGGGAGCGGTACTTCCTAACCATAGTGGATGACTGGAGCAGGCTAATGGGGGCGTATCCGCTGAAACAGAAAGATCACGCCGCCTCCACGATTCGGGAGGATTGGCTGCCGTTCGTGGAGAAGCAAGCGGAGTGTGTGGTGAAGCGGATTAGGACAGATCGGGGTGGTGAGTTCCTTGGAGCTGAGATGACGGCCTGGCTCAAGAAGCAGGGCATCCAGAGGGAGCTGACCACGGCTTACACCCCACAGTCCAACGGTGTAGCAGAACGGGCGAACCGGACAATTCTGGAGACAGCTAGGGCGCTGCTCATAGAATCTGGGCTGGGCAACTTAATGTGGCCCTATGCTGTTCGGCACGCTACCGTCGCTAGGAACAGGGTACTCACAAAGGTTGGGGATGACTCGTGGGTGCCATTGGAGAGGTGGCTTGGAAGGAAGCCGCCGGTGGACATGCTGAGGGTGTTCGGTTGCATGGCAGTCGCCCACGTCCCCAAGACCTACCGCAGTAAGTTGGGGGCGAGTGCAATCTGGTGTGTGCATTTGGGGCTGGCTGCTGAGAGCAAGGGATGGCTGCTGTGGGAACCTTCCAAGGGTGTGTTGTTTGACAGCAGGGATGTGAAGTTTGTTGAGGGCATGATGTATGGGAGCTGGGAGAAACAGCCGGAGGCCAGGGTGTCCCAGCAGATGGAGCAGATCACCATGCAGCTGGACCTGACTCCTAGTGTGTGGGAGGAGGGAGAGGAGGCAGCTGCAGAGGGTGGTGATAAAGAGAAGGTGCAGGAGGCACCTGCTGGTGGAGGTGATGGTGTGGAGACTAGCGGTAGCACTAGTGGAGCTGCTGGATCCGAGGGAGGAGAGCAGCAGCAGGGAAAAACTAAGAAGCCGAAGGGTGTCGTTATGAAGGGATGGGAGACACCCGTCTCCAGGCCAGGACGTACCCGTATGGCTACTAAGAAGCTGACTGCAGGAGCTGATATAGCAGAGCAGCAGCTTGGGACCGAAGAGGCATTGCTGATTCTACCGCATGGCTATGACCCGGATGAGGAGGATGAACCTGCCTACTGTTTACTTGCCCCTGCACCAGAGGAACCAGCTAGCATGGAGGAGGCATTAGCTGGACCAGATAGGGACAAATGGCTAGCTTCTAAGGATGCTGAGTACCAGAGCCTGCTGGAGAATGGGACTTGGGAACTAGTGGTGCTGCCTGAGGGAAAGAAAGCGGTACAATGCAAGTGGGTGCTAAGGATCAAGACTGACGACAAGGGGCAGGTCACCATCTACAAAAGTAGGTTGGTGGCTAAGGGATTTATGCAGAAGGAGAAGCGGGACTTCAATGAGATCTTTGCTCCCACTGCCAAACCCCCTACCCTTCGTGTCTTGTTGGCAGATGCAGCCATTAGTGGGAAGTTCATTATCCAGATGGACATATCAACGGCATTCCTCAACGGGATTTTAGAGGAGGAGGTGTTCATGACGCAGCCACCTGGGTATGAGGATGGTACGTGCAGGGTGTGCAAGCTGAAAAAATCCATCTACGGCTTGAAGCAGGCGCCACGCTGCTGGTACCAGAAGTTGGCAGCTGTTTTAGAGGAGATGGGATTCAGGACCAGCAGCTGTGATGAGAGCCTCTTTCTCAAGGGGGAGGGGGAGAAGCTGGTGCTGTTTCTGGTCTATGTGGACGACATTCTTCTCTTTAGCAGCAGCATGAAGGAGATCCAGAAGGTGCAGCAGCAGCTGATGGAGAACTTCAAGTGCAAGAACCTTGGGGAGGTAAAGTACTACCTCGGGATGCACGTGGAGAGGGATCTGGATCACAGGTGGTTGAAGCTGCACCAGGAGAAGTACAGCAAGGAGCTTGGGGAGAAGTACGGATTTGAGAATGAGCGCAAGGTTGCAACTCCCCTGCCAGCAGAATTCAAGCTTGTGAAAGCTGCAGAGGATGAAGGGGTTGAAGCCGAGGAGCAGCAGCAATTTCAGTCCTTGGTGGGCAGCCTCTTGTATGCAGCAGTTCACACGAGGCCCGACATCTCTTTCTCGGTTGGGCAGCTGGCTAGGGTGGTGCAGAATCCATCAGAGGAGCAGGTGGATGCAGCTGAGCGTGTGGTGAAGTATCTGAACTCTCACCCAAGCATTAGAGTTCAATACTCTGCATCTGCACAAGTGAAGCAGAAAGGGGTTGAGGTGCTGAAAGAGAAGGGGGAGAGGCTTGGAGAAGGCAAGCTCTTTCTTACTTGCTTTACCGATGCTACGTGGGCCTCTGAGAAGGAGGATTCCTCATCTGTGGGAGGATACATCTGCATAGTTGGGGGAGGACCGGTTAGTTGGAGGTCAAAGAAACAGACGGAGACAGCACTCTCTTCTGTGGAATCAGAGTACATGGCGATGTTGCATGGGGTGAAGGAGGTGATTTGGCTGAGGAGGCTGTTAGAGGAGATTGGCCAGGAGCAAAAGGTTGCTACGCCGCTGTTTTGTGATAGCAAGGGAGCTCTTGGGATGGCCAGGAACGCTGTGCTTCAAGGGCTGAACAAGCACATGCGTATCAAGTGGCACTGGTTGCATAAGGAGGTGAAGAGGGGGACGGTGAATCCGATCTACATCAAGACTCACCAGCAGCCAGCAGACTTCCTCACCAAGAGGCTTGCAGATGAGCCTCATTGGCGTTGTGTGCGCATGAGTGGACTGAGCATGAACTAGTATGGAATGATGGGGATGCAGCCGGCAGGCTGAGGGGGAGTGTGTTTGGTGCAAATTCACATTGCACGACATCCTGCCGTCTGTTTGTACGAGTATGCGTGTGCGAATGCATTTGGGTATGAATGGAATGTTCGTGTGTTTGTTTGCTTTCGCAATTTTCGCTTGAAGCATTCGCAGGTACTCGCGGATTGTGCGCTTCGGCATAACATTGTACGCGCTATGAACAGTACAAGCAGAAAGGACGAGCTCGCAAAGGAGCCCAAGATGGAAGCTTTGCGGTTCGGCTTACTTGATTACGCAGATTCAGTTCTATCCAACTCGAAATTGTACTGTTTTGTTTGGTTGACTATTGTGTAGCAGGGCAGGCACTATAGGGGTACAATTTAGGTGAAGGTTGGATGTTGTTTGTCTGTATCTGCATGCTACAGGGCCAGGGGAAACCAGCGGAACCAGCATTTGGCTGGTTGGGCAAAGACAAAACAGGTTCTGTTTTTAAGACCTGAACCTGGTTGTTGTTTTCCCAGGTTGGAAAAACAGAACCAGAGGTTGTTTCCCAGGTTTCCCAGGTTGTTTTCCCAGAACATAATTACCTTTTCTATCTTCATGGTTTGAATTATGCCTGAGGTTCTGAGTATCTAGCGATACGAAGTCTCCTGACTCGTACCGACCTGACGTGGCAGTAGTGACGATTAGCAATTCTTTTAGCGATTACATTTTCTTTTCTGCTGTGCGGGTTCGGGCACCTTGAAGTATTTCGGCAACGTTGCGATGGAGCTCCTGTGTTTTGCGTAGTCAGCACTGTTTAGTTATGCTACGGTGATTGCTTTGTTGTGCTGACGCGACGTTGTTGTACGTGAACTCGAACAACGGCAACTGCTGCTGTCAAAATGAAATGCCGTGCATTCTCTCTTATATCATGTCAGAATCCCAACCACTAACCAATAGGTATCATAAGAACGAGCAGAAAGTTTAGAACCAGAAAGAGAGGTTGCACTAGCAAGCAGTTGAGTGCATATAGGAAACCCTAGATTGGGCTGTACTCACTATAGAGTACCCCATTGCAGGCTAGACAAATACAACATTCTGACACACCCCCATAGCCAAAGTGGGGTGTAATCAGCAGAGCACGCAGTCATAGAGCAGGTTCACAATTGCAAGCAAAGCTAGAGGCTATCACAGAGGGCAAGTGAGGAGGAGGAGAGACTGTGGGGGCGAGAAGATGGGAGGCGACTGCTTAAGCTGCAGATACACAGGAGCTGCTGGCTCAGTAGCTACCGAGGCAAAGGCCCGGACTACAGGAGTAACTCGCTCCGCGGAGATTGTAGCCTCCGAACTGGAGCAACTGACCCACAGGCGACTGGCGACTACCGGAGATTGTAGCCTCCAGACTACTAGCGCTGCTGACGACACGACGGCTGCCTCCACTCAACCCCCCCTCAGTTGTCCCACACCCCTTTCACACACCCCTTGCTGTACCCCTAGCATTGCTCACATGCCTCCCCCCTAGTAGGACTCCAACGACTCCCACACCTCCACCCCCTTTCAACGGCAGCTGCAGCAGTGGGAGACAGAGGAGGAGGAGGAGTAGGGGACGGCGCACACAACCGGCACCCCACAACCGCCACCCCCACACTCCCCACCCCCAAACCCTAAAACGGGTGGCATGGGGTAGGGGGACGGCACGCGGCCCCCAAGGCGCCACCACGGGGCAGCAAGGGGCCGCGCACGGCTCCCCAGGGCACCGCGACGAGGCAGCGGGGGGGTCGCGCACGGCTCCAGGGGTGGCGCGTGGGTCCCCGGGGGCGACGCGAAGGTCGACGGGGGTGGCGTGCGGGTCCCTTGAGGCGACGCGAGGGTCGACGGGGTGCGGCGCGCTGGTCCAGCGGGGCCGGCGCGCCAGGAAGAAAAGGGGCCACGGGGCGTGCGACAGATCGAGGAGCAGCGGAAGTAGGTTGGTGGGCCCACAGGCCAAGGAAGGACTCGCTCTGATAGCATATCATAAGAACAAGCAAAAAGTTTAGAACAAGAAAGAGGGGTTGCACTAGCAAGCAGTTGAGTACATATAGGAAACCCTAGATTGGGCTGTACTCGCTATAGAGTACCCCACTGCAGGCTAGACAAATACAACATTCTGACACTAGGATCAAAAGGCTTGCTTGTGCAGCGGGTGAGTGTGCCCATAACCCTCCAGGTCGACGTGCTTGTAACCCTTCCCTAGGATCAATCGGGGATCTCCATTGCACCTCTGACAGTGTAGTCGTCTTCATCGCCAACATATTGGATTCGAGGAAGTATTCGTCGTATGGGCCTTCACTGCTAGAAGACAGTGGTTGTCGAAAAGGCCCTGCTTTATTCGAAGATAATCTGGTGTCGTCGTCGAACCTTGCTAGTCGACGATGATATTTGTCGACGAGCTTGTCATTTGATCGTCGAGCACTGGTCCACAGGCACTGTTCGACGAGCCTGGCCTCTAATAGATGGGCACTGTTGGACGAGCCCGTTCTCTGATTGACAGGAGCCGTTTGACAAGCCTGGTCTCTGCGAGCTGGTCGGCCAAATTTGCACGGCTACAAAATTCGGAGGGGGTGAGCGAATTTCGCGTAGGAACAATATTACGTGCTCGACAGTAGACATTGGGTGAAATTGTGAATACTTGTTCAACCTTGCATCTGCGCAATGTGTTTTCTAATGCGCAGACCTATAGTTATGTGACGCGCATGCTCCCGTGCAAGTGCAGTGATGGCAGACCCCAATAATTTATAGCATGAATATCGGTACAGAAATATGTTATTCATCTGGTTAATGTTTGTGCTTATGCAATAGTAATCCATCACGATCAAGTTACCTTTCAAAATGCGCTAATAGCCTCTTGCAAAAAAAAAAAAAAAAACCAACAATGTACAATCCAAAATAGGCAAGTATTGAGTGTTATAATGTGGTTTTTTTTTTGGTAGAATGAGTCTGCATTAATACAAATGCAAATACATTGACACTCGTAAATGTGTGTTATAATGTGGTTGTCAAAATTATTATGTCAACATTTCTCAGATGTGCATGTTGGCGAAACTAGATCTCGCGTTACTCGTGCAAGCATTTCGCCTTCAGCCGTTCAGACCATGTCAGAACATTCGTGCTGCCCATAAAACGATATTTACCGCCGGCGCGTAACAAATCCCTCCGAAACATTGTCAACCTAGAAACTGTACCGCGTCCAAAACATTGTGAGCCGTAGATCGTCGAAGAATCGAACGTCCACGGGCAGTCACGAGATTTCATTTACCAAAGCATATGCGACGCGCCAAAACAGAATGCAAATTTTACAGAAAGCAGATTTCATAAGCGCGATCGTGACCGTTGAGTAAATCGCTTGGAATTTCATCCGTAGATCAAGGACTTACAAATTCCAGGAAGCTACGCAACACCATTTCGTGCGAGCGGAATTGGCATAACAGGGTTGATTGCAGTGGCAAAATTGCCACATTGCTCCCAAACTTCCCCACGGGTTGTTTACAGCAACGTATGACGATCGAAAACCAGCGAGTAAAGCAGTCCCATCAGCCATCCCATTCACAACAGCCCCTACATTTTTGCGATGTACTTCTACTAGCGCGCAGCGGCGCGCCATGATCCGCGGAACCTCGCGGACAGTCGCGTAGAGCGGAAGATGAGCGCGCTTATCCGCCCAATACGTGATTATAGCGGAGGTAGAAATCCGCGGCAGGGGTGCTTGACGAATCCGACCGTGTTAATAGCGGAAGTAAGAGTAGAACCACGAGAGCAGCGTATATTGCGGCCGAAAGAGATGGGCATGGAAGAGCGAGCCGGGATGAGTGGAAGAATATTGTTCACGCGCCTCAGCAGTCGGAAACGGGAGCTTTTCTGCCACGTAGCGTAGGGAGGGAGAGGAGGTTGAGCGTGCCGCCTCAGGTGGTCTCTGCGGCTCGGACCAAGGAACACCATGATAAGCGGGCTCATTGTGAGGATAATCCCAATGGCGCGAGCGAAATCGGCCGACTCGGCGGAAATCCTCATATGATGGGGTCGCGGTTGATGGCACACAAAGCCGACGTGCGGACATGAGAAAGACTTTATCACACTTAAAACCTCTCCTCGGGGTCACCTCCAACGGTCCTTGGGTGCCTGGTACAAGACCAGCCCCTATCCTCGGGTCCGAGTTTGTAGAGAGAAGGATCAAGAGGGACTTAGTCAAAACAGCAAGAGTACCTTGAACGTCGCGCAGCGTATCGTGCAGACCGTAGATCGGATTAAGCTGAGAATTTCCTATATCGAAGCTCACTCTAAGAGCTTTAAAATAAGCCAAGTTGCCTCGCGAAAATTTCTGCGATTACGAAGTTATGGCTCGGACAGCGTTAGCCTAGCGTTGGAGTGCTAGCGTACTAGCGATGACTCGGGTAGCATTCCGCCGTCACACCGCGTAGAAAGGAAATTCCAGCAAGGAAGGAATTCGCTTGAATCAATTTCACTATATTCAGGTACAAACAGAGAAATAATAAATAGTTCTAGCTAGCAAGGATCTTGGGAATCAACCTGGGAACAACCAGGGATGATCCCAAATAATTCCAAGCAACAGAACCAACCTGGCTGGACAAAACGGCAGGTGGTAGGTTGGTAAACAACATCTGGTTCTGTTTTTCCAACCTGGGAAAACAACAACCAGGTTCAGGTCCTAAAAACAGAACCTGTTTTGTCTTTGCCCAACCAGCCAAATGCTGGTTCCGCTGGTTTCCCCTGGCCCTGTAGCATGCAGATACAGACAAACAACATCCAACCTTCACCTAAATTGTACCCCTATAGTGCCTGCCCTGCTAGACTATAGTCAACCAAACAAAACAGTACAATTTCGAGTTGGAAAGAACTGAATCTGCGCAGTCAAGTAAGTTGAACCGCAAAGCTTCCATCTTGGGTTCCTTTGCGAGCTCGTCCTTTCTGCTTGTACTGTTCATAGTGCGTACAATGTTATGCCGAAGCGCACAATGCGCGAGTACCTGCAAATGCTTCAAGCGAAAATTGCGAAAGCAAACAAACACACGAACATACCATTCACACGCAAATGCATTCGCACACGCATACTCGTACAAACAGACGGCAGGATGTCGTGCAATGTGAATTTTGCACCCAACACACTCCCCCTCAACCTGCCGGCTGCATCCCCATCATTCCATACTAGTTCATGCTCATTCCACTCATGCGCACACAACGCCAATGAGGCTCATCCGCAAGCCTCTTGGTGAGGAAGTCTGCTGGCTGCTGGTGAGTCTTGATGTAGATCGGATTCACCGTCCCCCTCTTCACCTCCTTACGCAGCCAGTGCCACTTGATACGCATGTGCTTGTTGAGCCCATGAAGCACAGCGTTCCTGGCCATCCCAAGAGCTCCCTTGCTATCACAAAACAGCGGCGTAGCAACCTTTTGCTCCTGGCCAATCTCCTCTAACAGCCTCCTCAGCCAAATCACCTCCTTCACCCCATGGAACATCGCCATGTACTCTGATTCCACAGAAGAGAGTGCTGTCTCCGTCTGCTTCTTTGACCTCCAACTAACCGGTCCTCCCCCAACTACGCAGATGTATCCTCCCACAGATGAGGAATCCTTCTTCTCAGAGGCCCACGTAGCATCGGTAAAGCAAGTGAGAAAAAGCTTGCCTTCTCCAAGCCTCTCCCCCTTCTCTTTCAGCACCTCAACCCCTTTCTGCTTCACCTGTGCAGGTGCGGAGTATTGAACTCCAATGCTTGGGTGAGAGTTCAGATACTTCACCACACGCTCAGCTGCATCCACCTGCTCCTCTGATGGATTCTGCACCACCCTAGCCAGCTGCCCAACCGAGAAAGAGATGTCGGGCCTCGTGTGAACTGCTGCATACAAGAGGCTGCCCACCAAGGACTGAAATTGTTGCTGCTCCTCGGCTTCAACCCCTTCATCCTCTGCAGCTTTCACAAGCTTGAATTCTGCTGGCAGGGGAGTTGCAACCTTGCGCTCATTCTCAATTCCGTACTTCTCCCCAAGCTCCTTTATGAACTTCTCCTGATGCAGCTTCAACCACCTGTGATCCAGATCCCTCTCCACGTGCATCCCGAGGTAGTACTTTACCTCCCCAAGGTTCTTGCACTTGAAGTTCTCCATCAGCTGCTGCTGCACCTTCTGGATCTCCTTCATGCTGCTGCTAAAGAGAAGAATGTCGTCCACATAGACCAGAAACAGCACCAGCTTCTCCCCCTCCCCCTTGAGAAAGAGGCTCTCATCACAGCTGCTGGTCCTGAATCCCATCTCCTCTAAAACAGCTGCCAACTTCTGGTACCAGCAGCGTGGCGCCTGCTTCAAGCCGTAGATGGACTTTTTCAGCTTGCACACCCTGCCCGTACCATCCTCATACCCAGGTGGCTGCGTCATGTACACATCCTCCTCTAAAATCCCATTGAGGAATGCCGTTGATATGTCCATCTGGATAATGAACTTCCCACTAACGGCTGCATCTGCCAACAAGACACGAAGGGTAGGGGGTTTGGCAGTGGGAGCAAAGATCTCATTGAAGTCCCGCTTCTCCTTCTGCATAAACCCCTTAGCCACCAACCTACTCTTGTAGATGGTGACCTGCTTCTTGTCGTCAGTCTTGATCCTTAGCACCCATTTGCATTGTACCGCTTTCTTTCCCTCAGGCAGCACCAATAGTTCCCAAGTCCCATTCTCCAGCAGGCTCTGGTACTCAGCATCCCTAGAAGCTAGCCATTTGTCCCTATCTGGTCCAGCTAATGCCTCCTCCATGCTAGCTGGTTCCTCTGGTGCAGGGGCAAGAAAACAGTAGGCAGGTTCATCCTCCTCATCCGGGTCATAGCCATGCGGTAGAATCAGCAATGCCTCCTCGGTCCCAAGCTGCTGCTCAGCTATATCAGCTCCTGCAGTCAGCTTCTTAGTAGCCATACGGGTACGTCCTGGCCTGGAGACGGGTGTCTCCCATCCCTTCATAACGACACCCTTCGGCTTCTTAGTTTTTCCCTGCTGCTGCTCTCCTCCCTCGGATCCAGCAGCTCCACTAGTGCTACCGCTAGTCTCCACACCATCACCTCCACCAGCAGGTGCCTCCTGCACCTTCTCTTTATCACCACCCTCTGCAGCTGCCTCCTCTCCCTCCTCCCACACACTAGGAGTCAGGTCCAGCTGCATGGTGATCTGCTCCATCTGCTGGGACACCCTGGCCTCCGGCTGTTTCTCCCAGCTCCCATACATCATGCCCTCAACAAACTTCACATCCCTGCTGTCAAACAACACACCCTTGGAAGGTTCCCACAGCAGCCATCCCTTGTTCTCAGCAGCCAGCCCCAAATGCACACACCAGATTGCACTCGCCCCCAACTTACTGCGGTAGGTCTTGGGGACGTGGGCGACTGCCATGCAACCGAACACCCTCAGCATGTCCACCGGCGGCTTCCTCCCAAGCCACCTCTCTAACGGCACCCACGAGTCATCCCCAACCTTTGTGAGTACCCTATTCCTAGCGACGGTAGCGTGCCGAACAGCATGGGGCCACATCAAGTTGCCCAGCCCAGATTCTATGAGCAGCGCCCTAGCTGTCTCCAGAATTGTCCGGTTCGCCCGTTCTGCTACACCGTTGGACTGTGGGGTGTAAGCCGTGGTCAGCTCCCTCTGGATGCCCTGCTTCTTGAGCCAGGCCGTCATCTCAGCTCCAAGGAACTCACCACCCCGATCTGTCCTAATCCGCTTCACCACACACTCCGCTTGCTTCTCCACGAACGGCAGCCAATCGTCCCGAATCGTGGAGGCGGCGTGATCTTTCTGCTTCAGCGGATACGCCCACATTAGCCTGCTCCAGTCATCCACTATGGTTAGGAAGTACCGCTCCCCCTTGTGCCCTTGCACCGGCAGCGGCCCCACCAAGTCCATGTGGACCAGCTCCAACGGCTTTTTGCTCCTGCCAGCCACACTATGGAAGGGGAAACGGGTGAACTTTGAAAGGAGGCAAATTTCACAGTTATCATCGGGTGGTTGTCCGTTCAGCTTCAAGCCATTAACGGCTACATCCTTCTCCAGCTACTTCAGCAAAGGCATTGCCACATGCCCCAAACGTCGGTGTGCAGTTGCCCAATCCGTCTCCCCAGATCTGGCCGACACTTTCACACCAACCCCTCCAACGGCGTTGCACTCCCCCTGGGATGCAGACCCCTCTCCAGCCTGCCCCCCACCGTGCCACGCCAGCGCCGGCAGCTGCCACATAGATCTGTACACGTCCTTGCTCTCGTGCAGATCCCAAAGCACCCGATTGCCCAGCTTCCCCTTATAAGTGCGAGCCCCATCGGTGTTGGTGCTCACCCCAGCCTTGCCAAGCTTACGAAGGGAGATAAGGTTGGCCTTCAGGTCTGGGACGAGGAGAACGTCGTGCAGCACCACCGGCTTGCCATCCGCTCCCTTCAACGCAGCTCGTCCCGCACCAGCCATCTTCAACATGTGTCCAGAGGCAGAGCACACCTCATTAATCGGTGCAGCGCGTACGTCGTCCAGCAGGTCCTTGCGCGGCGTCATTGTCCAAGCAGCGCCTGTGTCCAACACCCAATAATCCAGGGGGTGCAGCTCTGCTCCAGCCTTAGCAGATGCGTCTCCTTGCTCCCCCTTGTCTCCCATATGGAAGAATTGGCCCGCGGTGCGCTCCTTCTTCTTCTCCGCACCGCCGTTGCCATTCGGGTTGTTGTCAGACGAATCAGCGACCATGTTGGCGCCGTTTTTCTGGTTCCTCCGCGCGCCGCCATCCTGGTGACGATTCTGGGGGGTCCATTTATCGGGTTTCTTATAGCACAAAAACCAGCGGTGCCCTTCCTTCTCACAATACCAGCAACTCCCTTTCATTTTGCCACCAGCACCCGACTTGCCCCCACGTCCAGATTTCGCACCGCGACCCCAACCGGTACCTCCTTGTTGGTCGTTGGAGTCGTCGTCTTTCTTTGCACCGCGTCCAGCACCACCGAAGCCACGTCCTTTGCCACGTCGGCTCCCTTGCATCCCGTAGCCGCTGCTGTCGTCGTCTCCACCCCTCAGTTGGCGGCGACGGAAGTCCTCCTCCAGAATCTTCGTCCGCACCCACTCGAGCGTCCACAAGCTCTGGTTCTGCGGCAGGCTCAATCCGCTCGTGAATTGAAGCCACGATTCCGGCAGCAGCGAGAGCATCTTCAGGCACTTGGTCTGCTCCGGGTATGTGATTCCCGCGGTCGCCAACTTCGCGTAGAGATCACGCATCTTGTCCAGGATAGGTTGCACCGGCTCTCCCTCGCTTAGGCGCAACGCGGACAGCTCCCTCTCCATCATGAGCGTCGCAGCGACGGAGGTAGGGGCGTGCAGCTCCTTCAACACCGTCCACGCCTTCGGACCGCACTCAACCTCCGGCAGCAGGTGCATGACGTGGTGACGCTGGTTCAGCTCCAAACTCTGCGACATCAAGTAGTAGCCAGCCGAGGCGCGCTCGTCCCAATCTTCCTGAAGGGCGGGGTCACTCGGTCTAGGCTCCTCCCCAATCATTAGTTTCAGCAATCCGATCTGACGGAAATAGAGTTGCATTTTCCAGGCCCAATCTTCATAGCCCTCACCATTGAACTTCTCGACGGTGAAGTTTTTCAGCACCTCCTTGATCAGCGAGCCCTGGCTTGTTCGCGCTCCCCTTGGCGCAAAAACACCAGAATCATGGCTGCCGCTACGATCTTGGGCTGAAGATTCACCAGCTACCGCCGACGTGTTGCCCGCCATAGCTACCTATATGGAGGATCACTATAACGCAGCTCTGATACCAGCTTGTTGGTATAAGGGCCTAATAAACTCAAACTATTAAGACTTTATCACACTTAAAACCTCTCCTCGGGGTCACCTCCAAGGGTCCTTGGGTGCCTGGTACAAGACCAGCCCCTATCCTCGGGTCCGAGTTTGTAGAGAGAGGGATCAAGAGGGACTTAGTCAAAACAGCAAGAGTACCTTGAACGTCGCGCAGCGTATCGTGCAGACCGTAGATCGGATTAAGCTGAGAATTTCCTATATCGAAGCTCACTCTAAGAGCTTTAAAAAAAGCCAAGTTGCCTCGCGAAAAGTTCTGCCATTACGAAGTTATGGCTCGGACAGCGTTGGCCTAGCGTTGGAGTGCTAGCGTACTAGCGATGACTCGGGTAGCATTCCGCCGTCGCACCGCGTAGAAAGGAAATTCCAGCAAGGAAGGAATTGGCTTGAATCAATTTCACTATATTCAGGTACAAACAGAGAAATAATAAATAGTTCTAGCTAGCAAGGACCTTGGGAATCAACCTGGGAAAAACCAGGGATGATCCCAAATAATTCCAAGCAACAGAACCAACCTGGCTGGACAAAACAGCAGGTGGTAGGTTGGTAAACAACCTCTGGTTCTGTTTTTCCAACCTGGGAAAACAACAACCAGGTTCAGGTCCTAAAAACAGAACCTGTTTTGTCTTTGCCCAACCAGCCAAATGCTGGTTCCGCTGGTTTCCCCTGGCCCTGTAGCATGCAGATACAGACAAACAACATCCAACCTTCACCTAAATTGTACCCCTATAGTGCCTGCCCTGCTACACTATAGTCAACCAAACAAAACAGTACAATTTCGAGTTGGATAGAACTGAATCTGTGCAATCAAGTAAGTTGAACCGCAAAACTTCCATCTTGGGTTCCTTTGCGAGCTCGTCCTTTCTGCTTGTACTGTTCATAGTGCGTGCAATGTTATGCCAAAGCGCACAATGCGCGAGTACCTGCAAATGCTTCAAGCGAAAATTGCGAAAGCAAACAAACACACGAACATACCATTCACACGCAAATGCATTCGCACACGCATACTCGTACAAACAGATGGCAGGATGTCGTGCAATGTGAATTTTGCACCCAACACGAGTTGACGGCGACGAACCTCGAATGCAATTGTCTTATTGAAGACACGAGCTTGAAGTCGACGCGGTTTACGAGGTCTAGGCTACCTTGTTACGAGACCATGGGACGGATCGGCGAACGACGACGACGGCAGGGTCCATGTTTCGGAATCTTGGCGGCCGGATAGTACATGTCGTCTTTGGCTTCTGTGCTTCGGAATCGCGATTCGACTTTACAATCTTGTTGCTGTGGAGAGTGGTTTTTGTTAGTGTGGAACCTCTGGAAAAAAATGAAGTCACGGAGCGAGGTCGACGATGAATGGTGTGAGGCCGCCTTGACAGACAGCCCTGAATTCGCCTGGCATAGTAACTCATTTGGTTATGGCGGGCCACTGCCGCGTTGTTGTGATGCTGCTCTCGTCTCTATTCGCCGGGGACTCGGATCGCATCACTGAACACGTTTTTCTGATATTTTTCGCAGCTCATCAGAAGAACCCATCTCGGATGAAAGGACAACGGCTGACCTGTCTGTGCGAGATGATCAAAACAGTAGACCTTGTACTACCCACGTGAGTATTCTATGAAGAATGTGGAGCCCCCATGAAGTAATGACATGCACGGCACTGATTTGGTGCAGTTTTCTGCAGATTCTGCTACCCCACGTAGGCAGTCGTCTTGCATTTAGTGTGCCGAAACAGCATTGTCCAACAAAGTAGAACAACCGGACAGAACCCAGGTCTTTGTTTCAAAAAGCCCTGGTAACTCTACCGTGCACTCAATATCACAACCGTGGATTTGGATCCAAGGTTAGGAACCTGGATACCTCCGTCCGTGACTTGTTGCTGAAGTCAGCTCGTTGTCCTTTTCAATTGTCGCAAAAAGGATCCCTGTCCTTGCTGGCCTTCGCAAATTCCATTCTTTGTCCTTTGTCCTTTCGCGCGACTCACGCCATTGTGACTGTCCTTGCCTTCGGAATTCGCATCTGTTGCCCTTTCGTCCGTTAAGGTTATATCTTGATCGTAATCAATTTACAAAAAATATACCATAGAGCTATCTAGAAACATGGCTGTGATGGCCAGCATCTTATGAGCACGTGGAGCACACGTTATTTCTTTGTCCTACGGACAACCGCCAGCAGACTGGAGAGACGCTCTATGCGGTAGTTGTTGTTGTTATAACTGAAGGAACGCAGTGGATATGATAAGTCTGTCAAGTTTGAGGGACGGCAATCAAGTCTTTGTATTGGCCTTGTTATTATATTGAAAGAGAACAAGATAAATATGATAGAAGGACAAGGATATAAAGAGCAAACCAATTAGCCATGTACTCTAAGGGGTACATTCCCTAATTAACTGAATTGCATTGCTCTAGTAACCACGACTATTGCTATTCTTGACAGTTACCACGTTGCATCGCGTAACTACCAAGTGCGGTTGCTGGGCAGTGAAGGGTCACGACCGTTGACTGTCTTCGACTTTTGACCTTCGGGTGACCCTCGACCTTCCGTATGCTCTATAGGAGCTATTGCGATACTGGTACATGCGCGTTGCTTCGTTATGGAGTGATGCGTGAGTGGAGAGCCTTCATGAATGTTACGATAACCTTTCAGTTATTCCAACACTCCCCTTCATTCGTGAAGGTGAGCCACGTGGGATTTCTTTGAGATCTCGCAGAGGTCGGCGCAGTGCTGGAACTGTTGACGTGACAGCTTCTTTGTCACAAATTCGGCTGCCATGTCACCGGTTGGACAGTACGTGAGTTTGACCTTGCCCTTGTCAATTTCGTTTTGACGAAGAAGTAACGGAGTACGATGTGTTTCGTGCGGTTCACGAAGCCGGGCTTGTTCGCGATCTTGATCGCCCTCTGATTGTCGCAGAGTAACGTGAAGAGCCCGTTCATCTCTACTTTCGCTTCCTGCAGGAGCTCCATAAGATACAGTCATTCGCGAACAGCTACGCTGGTGGCGATGAACTCAGATTTAGCTGACGAAAGGGCGATGAGCTCCAGCTTTTGAGAGTTTCAGGAGATGAGTCCAACAGGTTAGAGTTGGAAAATGAATCCTGTGCAGGAGCATCTTTTGTCAATGTCTCCTGCGTGGTCTGCGTCTTCGTAGTTATGGAGCAGCAGGGTAGCAGTTAAGATAGCTTCGTAGCTGAGGCCCACGTCAGGAGCGACGAAGTATTGAAGTGCTCGGCGTAGATCCAGTAGATTCTCCCCTTCAGGTCGCTTCAGGTACTGTGCGAGCTGGCTTGCGACGTAGGAGAGATCGGGTCGGCACGTGATGGCGGCGAACAGGAGGCACCCCAGCTGCTGCTGATAGAGCCGATGATTGTTGATGGAGAGCGGGGTGGTACCTGGTTCGTGATTAGGAGGATGACTACGGTAGCGGGTGGTGAGATTGATCGGTGCGACAGCGAATCTCTTCACGAGGAGAGGTATATTGAGGTTGCGGACTGAGTGATGTTGAGGCCCAGGAATTGCGTGACGTTGTGGTTGATTGTCACATCTAGCTTCTCTTTGATATCTGCCTCAAATTGGTCCAGCAGCTCCGTATCGTCGCCAGTGTAGAGTTGATTGTTGACGTATGTGACGAGACTGATGAACTTGCCGCGCGACTCCTTTCGGTACATCCCAAGATCATGCGGTAGTTGTTTGAATCCGAGCTCGTGAGGACGGTGTGCATGTATTGCAGCCACAGTCGAGGCGCTTGCTTGATCCCGTAGAGGGATGTTTGAAGAAGGCAGACGACGCCGTTGCTTTCCTCAAAGGCATGCGGTTGCTCGACGAAGATGATGGCGTCGACGGGAGCATACAGGAATGCAATGCCGACGTCGATTTGACAGTGGCTGCTGTTTCACGGCTGCGATGCAGATGAGGATGCGCACCGAGGTGTGTCGTCCGACAAGCACGTAGGTGAGGTGGAAGTCCACCATGTGAGTTTGCTCAAACCCGCGCACCACCCTTCTCACCTTCTATTTGTCAATGGAGCCATCCGCGAGTGTTTTGATGCAGAAAACCTATTTTCCACTGAGAAAATTTCTCCCCTTTGCAGACGATCGTGGAATCAGTTTCCACGTTCCGCGGCTCTTCAGCGCCGCGACTTTTGCAGCCATGACTGCCTTCCATTTCTCACTGTCGGGACCAGACAGGGCCTGGCGAACAGTGGTAGGTTCCTTGGGGGAGGCGTGGCGAACAGCAACTGCGAGCCCAACGTTACGGAGACCAGTTTCGTTGGTCTTTTTGTAGTGGAGGCGATCATGGTCGTGGAAGCTGGTTACTTCAACGACGTCATCGTCACTGTCGTTGCCGAGGCGGAGGGTGTCTTGCCAGGTGTTCGATGGTGGTAACTCTGCATCCTTTGCCAGGTCGGCTTTATCGTGTGGGGTTGCAAAGCTGTGGTGTCCCTCGAAAATCCTTTCTGGTGCTTTGTCAGCTTTGCGATGTTCGTTGAACAGTGGCAGAGTCAGCTTTTCGTAGAAGATGCAGTCACGTGATTTCGTCACTTCGTGTGTCGCGTAGTCCAGCATGATCCACGCCTTGTACTCCTTTTCGATTCCGGGGTGGAAGCCCTAGCGAGCCCGGTCAGTAAACTTTCCAGTCCTTGCTGTGTGTAGCCTGTACTGTACCATGGAGCCGAACACCCGGAGCAGACGCGTATTTACTTTTCTGCCCATCCAAGCCTAGTAAGGAGAATTGTTGTTCTCGAGGCTTTGGGAGGACAGCAAGTTGTGCAGCCGAACAGTTTGGTCATCGCGAACAGCCAATATTTGGTTGGGATTGCCGACTACCTCATCACGGCCCTCATCCTTGTAGCAAGGATCCTGTTTGTATGTTCTGCTACTCCTTGCTGCTCGTGAGCGTAGGGCAGGGACACCAGATGCTCAATTTTCTTATGCTTGAAGAGTTCGTTGAACTCGGCTCAAAAGAACTCCAGGGCTCCGTCTATCTGGTAGTTTTTCAGCTTCAGTCCAGATTGACGTTCAGCCCGCTTCATCGATGCTATGAAACACTCGAAGGCGAGAGAGCGACAATTGGTGTTGATGGCACAGAATTGACAAGTGCATGCGTCGATGAAGGTAAGCGTGAATATTTCGACGTCGAGCCCTTCGTGGCTGAGGTTCATAAAGTCATTGTAAACCTTTTCAAGGTGGCTTGTAACGTTCGTAGCCGGGAGGTAATTCGGGAAAAGGTTTGTGGGCGAGCGACGCAGTTGGGCACACGGTGCATGGCGGGTCATCTGATTCCGCTGTGAGGAAGCCTCTGGGAGGAAGAAATAGTGCCTCATCGTCAAAGACACCAGCCTTGAGGGAATTTTTTAGCGTGGCGTGTGAGGGGTCACCGAGCCGCTTATGCCATGTTTCTGGTTCCGCACGCTAGCTGACAATCCTCTAATAGAATTTGTGCCTCTCTACTTCGTCAACCCAAAAAGCGTCTGCATAACCAGTGAGGACAACTCGAGCCCGTCCTCCAACCACGAGCCCCATGCCCGACGTACTGCACAAGTAGCGCATCACCCTCTTAACGGCCTTCTAGTGCTCTGGTTGGTGTCTCCCGCGTGCAACGTAGCGTGCTAGGATGCTAAGAGGGTAGGCAAGGTCAGGTCAAGTGCAGGTCATCGCGTATATGAGGCAGCCCACAAGCTCTGGATACGGGCCACTTGGCTCTACGGACTCATCTGAACGAGTGACCGGTAGGCAGAGGAGTGGACTCTGACGAGAATACTGGAAGTCGAAGCGCTGAAGGACCTGTTGGTGTAAGGGCCTAATAAACTCAAGCTATTAAGACTTTATCACACTTAAAACCTCTCCTCGGGGTCACCTCCAAGGGTCCTTGGGTGCCTGGTACAAGACCAGCCCCTATCCTCGGGTCCGAGTTTGTAGAGAGAGGGATCAAGAGGGACTTAGTCAAAAACAGCAAGAGTACCTTGAACGTCGCGCAGCGTATCGTGCAGACCGTCGATCGGATTAAGCTGAGAATTTCCTATATCGAAGCTCACTCTAAGAGCTTTAAAATAAGCCAAGTTGCCTCGCGAAAAGTTCTGCCATTACGAAGTTATGGCTCGGACAGCGTTAGCCTAGCGTTGGAGTGCTAGCGTACTAGCGTTGACTCGGGTAGCATTCCGCCGTCGCACCGCGTAGACAAAAAATTCCAGCAAGGAAGGAATTCGCTTGAATCAATTTCACTATATTCAGGTACAAACAGAGAAGGAATAAATAGCTCTAGCTAGCAAGGACCTTGGGAATCAACCTGGGAACAACCAGGGATGATCCCAAATAATTCCAAGCAACAGAACCAACCTGGCTGGACAAAATAGCAGGTGATAGGTTGGTGAACAACCTCTGGTTCTGTTTTTCCAACCTGGGAAAACAACAACCAGGTTCAGGTCCTAAAAACAGAACCTGTTTTGTCTTTGCCCAACCAGCCAAATGCTGGTTCCGCTGGTTTCCCCTGGCCCTGTAGCATGCAGATACAGACAAACAACATCCAACCTTCACCTAAATTGTACCCCTATAGTGCCTGCCCTGCTACACTATAGTCAACCAAACAAAACAGTACAATTTCGAGTTGGATAGAACTGAATCTGCGCAATCAAGTAAGTTGAACCGCAAAGCTTCCATCTTGGGTTCCTTTGCGAGCTCGTCCTTTCTGCTTGTACTGTTCATAGCGCGTACAATGTTATGCCGAAGCGCACATTGTGCGAGTACCTGCAAATGCTTCAAGCGAAAATTGCGAAAGCAAACAAACACACAAACATACCATTCACACGCAAATGCATTCGCACACGCATACTCGTACAAACAGACGGCAGGATGTCGTGCAATGTGAATTTGCACCCAACACACTCCCCCTCAGCCTGCCGGCTGCATCCCCATCATTCCATACTAGTTCATGCTCATTCCACTCATGCGCACACAACGCCGATGAGACTCATCCGCAAGCCTCTTGGTGAGGAAGTCTGCTGGCTGCTGGTGAGTCTTGATGTAGATCGGATTCACCGTCCCCCTCTTCACCTCCTTACGCAGCCAGTGCCACTTGATACGCATGTGCTTGTTCAGCCCATGAAGCACAGCGTTCCTGGCCATCCCAAGAGCTCCCTTGCTATCACAAAACAGCGGCGTAGCAACCTTTTGCTCCTGGCCAATCTCCTCCAACAGCCTCCTCAGCCAAATCACCTCCTTCACCCCATGGAACATCGCCATGTACTCTGATTCCACGGAAGAGAGTGCTGTCTCCGTCTGCTTCTTTGACCTCCAACTAACCGGTCCTCCCCCAACTACGCAGATGTATCCTCCCACAGATGAGGAATCCTCCTTCTCAGAGGCCCACGTAGCATCAGTAAAGCAAGTGAGAAAAAGCTTGCCTTCTCCAAGCCTCTCCCCCTTCTCTTTCAGCACCTCAACCCCTTTCTGCTTCACCTGTGCAGATGCGGAGTATTGAACTCCAATGCTTGGGTGAGAGTTCAGATACTTCACCACACGCTCAGCTGCATCCACCTGCTCCTCTGATGGATTCTGCACTACCCTAGCCAGCTGCCCAACCGAGAAAGAGATGTCGGGTCTCGTGTGAACTGCTGCATACAAGAGGCTGCCCACCAAGGACTGAAATTGCTGCTGCTCCTCGGCTTCAACCCCTTCATCCTCTGCAGCTTTCACAAGCTTGAATTCTGCTGGCAGGGGAGTTGCAACCTTGCGCTCATTCTCAATTCCGTACTTCTCCCCAAGCTCCTTGATGAACTTCTCCTGGTGCAGCTTCAACCACCTGTGATCCAGATCCCTCTCCACGTGCATCCCGAGGTAGTACTTTACCTCCCCAAGGTTCTTGCACTTGAAGTTCTCCATCAGCTGCTGCTGCACCTTCTGGATCTCCTTCATGCTGCTGCTAAAGAGAAGAATGTCGTCCACATAGACCAGAAACAGCACCAGCTTCTCCCCCTCCCCCTTGAGAAAGAGGCTCTCATCACAGCTGCTGGTCCTGAATCCCATCTCCTCTAAAACAGCTGCCAACTTCTGGTACCAGCAGCGTGGCGCCTGCTTCAAGCCATAGATGGACTTTTTCAGCTTGCACACCCTGCCCGTACCATCCTCATACCCAGGTGGCTGCGTCATGAACACCTCCTCCTCTAAAATCCCGTTGAGAAATGCCGTTGATATGTCCATCTGGATAATGAACTTCCCACTAACGGCTGCATCTGCCAACAAGACACGAAGGGTAGGGGGTTTGGCAGTGGGAGCAAAGATCTCATTGAAGTCCCGCTTCTCCTTCTGCATAAACCCCTTAGCCACCAACCTACTCTTGTAGATGGTGACCTGCCCCTTGTCGTCAGTCTTGATCCTTAGCACCCACTTGCATTGTACCGCTTTCTTTCCTTCAGGCAGCACCACTAGTTCCCAAGTCCCATTCTCCAGCAGGCTCTGGTAATCAGCATCCCTGGAAGCTAGCCATTTGTCCCTATCTGGTCCAGCTAATGCCTCCTCCATGCTAGCTGGTTCCTCTGGTGCAGGGGCAAGAAAACAGTACGCAGGTTGATCCTCCTCATCCGGGTCATAGCCATGCGGTAGAATCAGCAATGCCTCCTCGGTCCCAAGCTGCTGCTCCGCTACATCAGCTCCTGCAGTCAGCTTCTTAGTAGCCATACGGGTACGTCCTGGCCTGGAGACGGGTGTCTCCCATCCCTTCATAATAACACCCTTCGGCTTCTTAGTTTTCCCCTGCTGCTGCTCTCCTCCCTCGGATCCAGCAGCTCCACTAGTGCTACCGCTAATCTCCACACCATCACCTCCACCAGCAGGTGCCTCCTGCACCTTCTCTTTATCACCACCCTCTGCAGCTGCCTCCTCTCCCTCCTCCCACACACTAGGAGTCAGGTCCAGCTGCATGGTAATCTGCTCCATCTGCTGGGACACCCTGGCCTCCGGCTGTTTCTCCCAGCTCCCATACATCATGCCCTCAACAAACTTCACATCCCTGCTGTCAAACAACACACCCTTGGAAGGCTCCCACAACAGCCATCCCTTGCTCTCAGCAGCCAGCCCCAAATGCACACACCAGATTGCACTCGCCCCCAACTTACTGCGGTAGGTCTTGGGGACGTGGGCGACTGCCATGCAACCGAACACCCGCAGCATGTCAACCGGCGGCTTCCTCCCAAGCCACCTCTCCAACGGCACCCACGAGTCATCCCCAACCTTTGTGAGTACCCTGTTCCTAGCGACGGTAGCGTGCCGAACAGCATGGGGCCACATGGAGTTGCCCAGCCCAGATTCTATGAGCAGCGCCCTAGCTGTCTCCAGAATTGTCCGGTTCGCCCGTTCTGCTACACCGTTAGACTGTGGGGTGTAAGCCGTGGTCAGCTCCCTCTGGATGCCCTGCTTCTTGAGCCAGGCTGTCATCTCAGCTCCAAGGAACTCACCACCCCGATCTGTCCTAATCCGCTTCACCACACACTCCGCTTGCTTCTCCACGAACGGCAGCCAATCGTCCCGAATCGTGGAGGCGGCGTGATCTTTCTGCTTCAGCGGATACGCCCACATTAGCCTGCTCCAGTCATCCACTATGGTTAGGAAGTACCGCTCCCCCTTGTGCCCTTGCACCGGCAGCGGCCCCACCAAGTCCATGTGGACCAGCTCTAACGGCTTCTTGCTCCTGCCAGCCACACTATGGAAGGGGAAACGGGTGAACTTTGAAAGGAGGTAAATTTCACAGTTATCATCGGGTGGTTGTCCGTTCAGCTTTAAGCCCTTAACGGCTTCATCCTTCTCCAGCTGCTTCAGCAAAGGCATTGCCACATGCCCCAAACGTCGGTGTGCAGTTGCCCAATCTGTCTCCCCAGATCTGGCCGACACTTTCACACCAACCCCTCCAACGGCGTTGCACTCCCCCTGGGATGCAGACCCCTCTCCAACCTGCCCCCCACCGTGCCACGCCAGCGCCGGTAGCTGCCACATGGATCTGTACACGTCCGTGCTCTCGTGCAGATCCCAAAGCACCCGATTGCCCAGCTTCCCCTTATAAGTGCGAGCCCCATCCGTGTTGGTGTTCACCCCAGCCTTGCCAAGCTTACGGAGGGAGATGAGGTTGGCCTTCAGGTCGGGGACGAGGAGAACGTCGTGCAGCACCACCGGCTTGCCATCCGCTCCCTTAAATGCAGCTCGTCCCGCACCAGCCACCTTCAACATGTGTCCAGAGGCAGAGCACACCTCATTAATCGGTGCAGCGCGTACGTCGTCCAGCAGGTCCTTGCGCGGCGTCATTGTCCAAGCAGCGCCTGTGTCCAACACCCAATAGTCCAGGGGGTGCAGCTCTGCTCCAGCCTTAGCAGATGCGTCTCCTTGCTCCCCCTTGTCTCCCATATGGAAGAATTGGCCCGCGGTGCGCTCCTTCTTCTTCTCCGCACCGCCGTTGCCCTTCGGGTTGTTGTCGGACGAATCAGCGACCATGTTGGCGCCGTTTTTCTGGTTCCTCCGCGCGCCGCCATCCTGGTGACGATTCTGGGGGGTCCATCCATCGGGTTTCTTATAGCACAAAAACCAGGGGTGCCCTTCCTTCTCACAATACCAGCAACTCCCTTTCATTTTGCCACCAGCACCCGACTTGCCCCCACGTCCAGATTTCGCACCGCGACCCCAACCGGTACCTCCTTGTTGGTCGTTGGAGTCGTCGTCTTTCTTTGCACCGCGTCCAGCACCACCGAAGCCACGTCCTTTGCCACGTCGGCTCCCTTGCATCCCGTAGCCGCTGCTGCCGTCGTCTCCACCCCTCAGTTGACGGCGACGGAAGTCCTCCTCTAGAATCTTTGTCCGCACCCACTCGAGTGTCCACGAGCTCTGGTTCTGCGGCAGGCTCAATCCGCTCGTGAATTGAAGCCACGATTCCGGCAGCAGCGAGAGCATCTTCAGGCACTTGGTCTGCTCCGGGTAGGTGATTCCCGCGATCGCCAACTTCGCGTAGAGGTCGCGCAATTTGTCCAGGACAGGTTGCACCGGCTCTCCCTCGCTCAGTCGCAACGCGGACAGCTCCCTCTCCAGCATCAATGTTGCAACAACGGAGGTCGGGGCGTGCAGCTCCTTCAACACGGTCCACGCCTTCGGACCGCACTCAACCTCCGGCAGCAGGTGCATGACGTGGTGACGCTGGTTCAGCTCCAAACTCTGCGACATCAAGTAGTAGCCAGCCGAGGCGCGCTCGTCCCAATCTTCCTGAAGGGCGGGGTCACTCGGTCTAGGCTCCTCCCCAATCATTAGTTTCAGCAATCCGATTTGACGGAAATAAAGTTGCATTTTCCAGGCCCAATCATCATAGCCCTCACCATTGAACTTCTCGACGGTGAAGTTTTTCAGCACCTCCTTGATCAGCGAGCCCTGGCTTGTTCGCGCTCCCCTTGGCGCAGAAACACCAGAATCTTGGCTGCCGCTACGATCTTGGGCTGAAGATTCACCAGCTACCGCCGAGGTGTTGCCCGCCATAGCTACCTATAACGAGGATCACTATAACGCAGCTCTGATACCAGCTTGTTGGTGTAAGGGCCTAATAAACTCAAGCTATTAAGACTTTATCACACTTAAAACCTCTCCTCGGGGTCACCTCCAAGGGTCCTTGGGTGCCTGGTACAAGACCAGCCCCTATCCTCGGGTCCGAGTTTGTAGAGAGAGGGATCAAGAGGGACTTAGTCAAAAACAGCAAGAGTACCTTGAACGTCGCGCAGCGTATCGTGCAGACCGTCGATCGGATTAAGCTGAGAATTTCCTATATCAAAGCTCACTCTAAGAGCTTTAAAATAAGCCAAGTTGCCTCGCGAAAAGTTCTGCCATTACGAAGTTATGGCTCGGACAGCGTTAGCCTAGCGTTGGAGTGCTAGCGTACTAGCGTTGACTCGGGTAGCATTCCGCCGTCGCACCGCGTAGACAAAAAATTCCAGCAAGGAAGGAATTCGCTTGAATCAATTTCACTATATTCAGGTACAAACAGAGAAGGAATAAATAGCTCTAGCTAGCAAGGACCTTGGGAATCAACCTGGGAACAACCAGGGAGGATCGTCCTTTCTGCTTCTACTGTTCATAGCGCGTACAATGTTATGCCGAAGCGCACATTGTGCGAGTACCTGCAAATGCTTCAAGCGAAAATTGCGAAAGCAAACAAACACACAAACATACCATTCACACGCAAATGCATTCGCACACGCATACTCGTACAAACAGACGGCAGGATGTCGTGCAATGTGAATTTGCACCCAACAGGACCTGCTGCACCATGTGTGACTGGGTCAAGGTAGTGGTGCGCCGTGCTCTGTCCCGGGTGATCTGCAAGCCAAGATAGCTGCGCAGCTCACCCAGGTCTGTGCACGTGTGTCTCTTCTGCAGCTCCGAATTCACTTGGGCCAGTCCAGCAGTGTAGCAGTGGCAAAGACCAAGTCGTCAATGTACACGAGGATGTAGAACGACGGCAGCGAAGTGTCGGTGCGTAGAAATAGCGACGGTTCAACAGTAGAGGGAGCAAACCCAAGAGCCGCAAGAGTCGTCCTCAGTGTGTCGTGCCACTCGCAAGGCACCTGTCGGAGACCGTAGACTGGCCGCTGGAGGCTCCACTGGAAACCTACAGGAAACGACCCAGTAAAGCTAGGTGGGCGGCGCAGCCAGATCTCCTCGTGCAAGCTGCCATGTAGGAAAGCAGTGCTGAAGTCAAGAGAGTGAAGCTCGTAGTCACGCTGAATGGCGACGTGCAACAGAACCCGAAGAGTGGTCATTTTCGGAGTAGGGAAGTGTGTTGGGTGCAAATTCACATTGCACGACATCCTACCGTCTGTTTGTACGAGTATGCGTGTGCGAATGCATTTGCGCGAGAATGGTATGTTCGTGTGTTTGTTTGCTTTCGCAATTTTTGCTTGAAGCATTTGCAGGTATTCGCACAATGTGCGCTTCGGCATAATATTGTACGCGCTATGAACAGTACAAGCAGAAAGGACGAGCTCGCAAAGGAACCCAAGATGGAAGCTTTGCGGTTCAACTTACTTGATTGCGCAGATTCAGTTCTATCCAACTCGAAATTGTACTGTTTTGTTTGGTTGACTATAGTGTAGCAGGGCAGGCACTATAGGGGTACAATTTAGGTGAAGGTTGGATGTTGTTTGTCTGTATCTGCATGCTACAGGGCCAGGGGAAACCAGCGGAACCAGCATTTGGCTGGTTGGGCAAAGACAAAACAGGTTCTGTTTTTAGGACCTGAACCTGGTTGTTGTTTTCCCAGGTTGGAAAAACAGAACCAGAGGAGGTTCACCAACCTACCACCTGCTATTTTGTCCAGCCAGGTTGGTTCTGTTGCTTGGAATTATTTGGGATCATCCCTGGTTGTTCCCAGGTTGATTCCCAAGGTCCTTGCTAGCTAGAGCTATTTATTCCTTCTCTGATTGTACCTGAATATAGTGAAATTGATTCAAGCGGATTCCTCACTTCCTGGAATTTCGTTTCTACGCGGTGCGACGGCGGAATGCTACCCGAGTCAACGCTAGTACGCTAGCACTCCAACGCTAGGCTAACGCTGTCCGAGCCATAACTTCGTAATGGCAGAACTTTTCGCGAGGCAACTTGGCTTATTTTAAAGCTCTTAGAGTGAGCTTCGATATAGGAAATTCTCAGCTTAATCCGATTTACGGTCTGCACGATACGCTGCGCGACGTTCAAGGTACTCTTGCTGTTTTGACTAAGTCCCTCTTGATCCCTCTCTCTACAAACTCAGACCCGAGGATAGGGGCTGGTCTTGTACCAGGCACCCAAGGACCCTTGGAGGTGACCCGAGGAGAGGTTTTAAGTGTGATAAAGTCTTAATAGCTTGAGTTTATTAGGCCCTTACACCAACAAAGTGTTGGGTGCAAATTTACATTGCACGACATCCTGCCGTCTGTTTGTACGAGTATGCGTGTGCGAATGCATCTGGGTTTGAATGGAATGTTGGTGTGTTTCTTTGCTTTCGCAATTTTCGCTTGAAGCATTTGCAGGTACTCACGCATTGTTCGCTTTGGCATAACATTGTACGCGCTATGAACAGTACAAGTAGAAAGGACGAGCTCGCAAAGGAACCCAAGATGGAAGCTTTGCGGTTCGGCTTACTTGATTGCGCAGATTCAGTTCTATCTAACTCGAAATTGTACTGTTTTGTTTGGTTGACTATAGTGTAGCAGGGCAGGCACTATAGGGGTACAATTTAGGTGAAGGTTAGATGTTGTTTGTCTGTATCTGCATGCTACAGGGCCAGGGGAAACCAGCGGAACCAGTATTTGGCTGGTTGGGCAAAGACAAAACAGGTTCTGTTTTTTAGGACCTGAACCTGGTTGTTGTTTTCCCAGGTTGGAAAAACAGAACCAGAGGTTGTTTACCAACCTACCACCTGCTGTTTTGTCCAGCCAGGGTTGTTCTGTTGCTTGGAATTATTTGGGATCATCCTTGGTTGTTCCCAGGTTGATTCCCAAGGTCCTTGCTAGCTAGAACTATTTATTCCTTCTCTGTTTGTACCTGGATATAGTGAAATTGATTCAAGCGAATTCCTTCCTTGCTGGAATTTCCTTTCTACGCTGTGCGACGGCGGAATGCTACCCGAGCCAACGCTAATACGCTAGCACTCCAAGACTAGGGAAACGCTTTCTGAGCCATAACTTCGTAATGGCAGAACTTTTAGCGAGGCAACTTGGTTCATTTTAAAGCTCTTAGAGCGAGCTTCGATATAGGAAATTCTCAGCTTAATCTGATTGATGGTCTGCACGATACGCTGCGCGACGTTCAAGGTACTCGTGCTGTTTTGACTAAGTCCCTCTTGATCCCTCTCTCTACAAACTCGGACCCGACGATAGGGGCTGGTCTTGTACCAGGCACCCAAGGACCCTTGGAGGTGACCCCGAGGAGAGGTTTTAAGTGTGATAAAGTCTTAATAGCTTGGGTTTATTAGGCCCTTACACGAACAAGCTGGTATCAGAGCTGCGTTATAGTGATCCTCGATATAGGTAGCTATGGCGGGCAACACCTCGACAGGAGCTGGTGAATCTTCAGCCCAAGATCGTAGCGGCAGCCATGATTCTGGTGTTTCAGCGCCAAGGGGAGCGCGAACAAACCAGGGCTCGTTGGTCAAGGAGGTGCTGAAGAATTTCACCGTCGAGAAGTTCAATGGTGAGGGCTATGATGATTGGGCCTGGAAAATGCAACTCTATTTCCGTCAGATTGGATTGCTGAAACTAATGATTGGGGAGGAGCCTAGACCGAGTGACCCCGCGCTGCAGGAAGATTGGGACGACCGCTCCTCGGCTGGCTACTATTTGATGTCGCAGAGTTTGGAGCTGAACCAGCGTCACCACGTCATGCACCTGCTGCCGGAGGTTGAGTGCGGTCCGAAGGCGTGAACGAGCTGCACGCCCCGACCTCCGTCGTTGCAACATTGATGCTGGAGAGGGAGCTGTCCGCGTTGCGCCTAAGCGAGGGAGACCCGGTGCAACCCATCCTGGACAAGATGCGTAATCTCTATGGGAAGCTGGCGATCGCGGGAATCACCTACCCGGAGCAGACCAAGTGCCTGAAGATGCTCTCGCTGCTGCCGCAATCGTGGCTTCAATTCACGAGCGGATTGAGCCTGCCGCAGAACCAGAGCTTGTGGACGCTCGAGTGGGTGCGAACGAAGATTCCGGAGGAGGACTTCCGTCGCCGCCAACTGAGAGGTGGAGACGACGGCAGCAGCGGCTACGGGATGCAAGGGAGCCGACGTGGCAAAGGACGTGGCTTCGGTGGTGCTGGACGCGATGCAAAGAAAGACGACGACTCCAACAACCAACAAGGAGGTACCGGTTGGGGTCGCGGTGCGAAATCTGGACGTGGGGGCAAATCGGGTGCTGGTGGCAAAATGAAAGGGAGTTGCTGGTATTGTGAGAAGGAGGGTCACCCCTGGTTTTTGTGCTATAAGAAACCCGATGGATGGACCCCCCAGAATCGTCACCAGAATGGCGGCGTGCGGAGGAACCAGAAAAACGGCGCGAGCATGGTTGCCGATTCGTCCAACAACAACCAGATGAGCAACGGCGGTGTGGAAAAGAAGAAGGAGTGCACCGCGGGCCAGTTCTTCCATATTGGAGAGCAGGGGGAGCAGGGGGAGCAAGGAGACGCCACTGCCAAGGTTGGAGCAGAGCTGCACCCCCTGGATTATTGGGTGTTGGACACGGGCGCTGCTTGGACGATGACGCCGCGAAAAGACCTGCTGGACCACGTACAAGCTGGACCGATCAACGAGGTGTGCTCCGCCTTTGGACACGCGCTGAAGGTGGCTGGTGCGGGACGAGCTGCGTTTAAGGGAGCCGATGGCAAGCCGGTGGTGCTGCACGACGTTCTCCTTGTTCCTGAACTCAATGTTGGAGTAAGGGCCTAATAAACTCAAGCTGTTAAGACTTTATCAAACTTAAAACCTTTCCTCGGGGTCACCTCCAAGGGTCCTTGGGTGCCTGGTACAAGACCAGCCCCTATCTTCGGGTCCGAGTTTGTAGATAGAGGGATCAAGAGGGACTTAGTCAAAACAGCAAGAGTACCTTGAACGTCGCGCAGCGTATCGTGCAGACCGTCGATCGGATTAAGCTGAGAATTTTCTATATCGAAGCTCACTCTAAGAGCTTTAAAATAAGCCAAGTTGCCTCGCGAAAAGTTCTGCCATTACGGAGTTCTGGCTCGGACAGCGTTAGCCTAGCGTTGGAGTGCTAGCGTACTAGCGTTGACTCGGGTAGCATTCCGCCGTCGCACCGCGTAGAAACGAAATTCCAGCAAGGAAGGAATTCGCTTGAATCAATTCTACTATATTCAGGTACAAACAGAGAAGGAATAAATAGCTCTAGCTAGCAAGGACCTTGGGAATCAACCTGGGAACAACCAGGGTTGATCCCAAATAATTCCAAGCAACAGAACCAACCTGGCTGGACAAAACAGCAGGTGGTAGGTTGGTAAACAACCTCTGGTTCTGCTTTTCCAACCTGGGAAAACAAGAACCAGGTTCAGGTCCTAAAAACAGAACCTGTTTTGTCTTTGCCCAACCAGCCAAATGCTGGTTCCGCTGGTTTTCCCTGGCCCTGCAGCATGCAGATATAGACAAACAACATCCAACCTTCACCTAAATTGTACCCCTATAGTGCCTGCCCTGCTACACTATAGTCAACCAAACAAAACAGTACAATTTCGAGTTGGATAGAACTGAATCTGCGCAATCAAGTAAGCCGAACCGCAAAGCTTCCATCTTGGGTTCCTTTGCGAGCTCGTCCTTTCTGCTTGTACTGTTCATAGCGCGTACATTGTGCGAGTACCTGCAAATGCTTCAAGCGAAAATTGCGAAAGCAAACAAACACACTAACATACCATTCACACGCAAATGCATTCGCACACGCATACTCGTACAAACAGACGGCAGGATGTCGTGCAATGTGAATTTGCACCCAACACACTCCCCCTCAGCCTGCCGGCTGCATCTCCATCATTCCATACTAGTTCATGCTCATTCCACTCATGCGCACACAACGCCAATGAGGCTCATCCGCAAGCCTCTTGGTGAGGAAGTCTGCTGGCTGCTGGTGAGTCTTGATGTAGATCGGATTCACCGTCCCCCTCTTCACGTCCTTACGCAGCAAGTGCCACTTGATACGCATGTGCTTATTGAGCCCATGAAGCACAGCGTTCCTGGCCATCCCAAGAGCTCCCTTGCTATCACAAAACAGCGGCGTAGCAACCTTTTGCTCCTGGCCAATCTCCTCTAACAGCCTCCTCAGCCAAATCACCTCCTTCACCTTATGGAACATCGCCATGTACTCTGATTCCACAGAAGAGAATGCTGTCTCCGTCTGCTTCTTTGACCTCCAACTGACAGGTCCTCCCCCTAGTACGCAGATGTATCCTCCCACAAATGAGGAATCCTCCTTCTCAGAGGCCCACGTAGCATCGGTAAAGCAAGTGAGAAAGAGCTTGCCTTCTCCAAGCCTCTCCCCCTTCTCTTTCAGCACCTCAACCCCTTTCTGCTTCACCTGTGCAGATGCGGAGTATTGAACTCCAATGCTTGGGTGAGAGTTCAGATACTTCACCACACGCTTAGCTGTATCCACCTGCTCCTCTGATGGATTCTGCACCACCCTAGCCAGCTGCCCAACCGAGAAAGAGATGTCGGGCCTCGTGTGAACTGCTGCATACAAAAGGCTGCCCACCAAGGACTGAAATTGCTGCTGCTCCTCGGCTTCAACCCCTTCATCCTCTGCAGCTTTCACAAGCTTGAATTCTGCTGGCAGGGGAGTTGCAACCTTGCGCTCATTCTCAATTCCGTACTTCTCCCCAAGCTACTTGATGAACTTCTCCTGGTGCAGCTTCAACCACCTGTGATCCAGATCCCTCTCCACGTGCATCCCGAGGTAGTACTTTACCTCCCCAAGGTTCTTGCACTTGAAGTTCTCCATCAGCTGCTGCTGCACCTTCTGGATCTCCTTCATGCTGCTGCTAAAGAGAAAAATGTCGTCCACATAGACTGGAAACAGCACCAGCTTCTCCCCCTCCCCCTTGAGAAAGAGGCTCTCATCACAGCTGCTGATCCTGAATCCCATCTCCTCTAAAACAGCTGCCAACTTCTGGTACCAGCAGCGTGGCGCCTGCTTCAAGCCGTAGATGGAATTTTTCAGCTTGCACACCCTGCCCGTACCATCCTCAAACCCAGGTGGCTGCGTCATGAACACCTCCTCCTCTAAAATCCCGTTGAGAAATGCCGTTGATATGTCCATCTGGATAATGAACTTCCCACTAACGGCTGCATCTGCCAACAAGACACGAAGGGTAGGGGGTTTGGCAGTGGGAGCAAAGATCTCATTGAAGTCCCGCTTCTCCTTCTGCATAAACCCCTTAGCCACCAACCTACTCTTGTAGATGGTGACCTGCCCCTTGTCGTCAGTCTTGATCCTTAGCACCCATTTGCATTGTACCGCTTTCTTTCCCTCAGGCAGCACCACTAGTTCCCAAGTCCCATTCTCCAGCAGGCTCTGGTACTCAGCATCCCTAGAAGCTAGCCATTTGTCCCTATCTGGTCCAGCTAATGCCTCCTCCATGCTAGCTGGTTCCTCTGGTGCAGGGGCAACAAAACAGTACGCAGGTTCATCCTCCTCATCCGGGTCATAGCCATGCGGTAGAATCAGCAATGCATCCTCAGTCCCAAGCTGCTGCTCCGCTACATCAGCTCCTGCAGTCAGCTTCTTAGTAGCCATACGGGTACGTCCTGGCCTGGAGACCGGTGTCTCCCATCCCTTCATAACGACACCCTTCGGCTTCTTAGTTTTCCCCTGCTGCTGCTCTCCTCCTTCGGATCCAGCAGCCCCACTAGTGCTACCGCTAGTCTCTGTTGGGTGCAAATTCACATTGCACGACATCCTGCCGTCTGTTTGTACGAGTATGCGTGTGCGAATGCATTTGCGTGTGAATGGTATGTTTGTGTGTTTGTTTGCTTTCGCAATTTTCGCTTGAAGCATTTGCAGGTACTCGCAAAATGTGCGCTTCGGCATAACATTGTACGCGCTATGAACAGTAGAAGCAGAAAGGACGAGCTCGCAAAGGAACCCAAGATGGAAGCTTTGCGGTTCAACTTACTTGATTGCGCAGATTCAGTTCTATCCAACTCGAAATTGTACTGTTTTGTTTGGTTGACTATAGTGTAGCAGGGCAGGCACTATAGGGGTACAATTTAGGTAAAGGTTGGATGTTGTTTGTCTGTATCTGCATGCTACAGGGCCAGGGGAAACCAGCGGAACCAGCATTTGGCTGGTTGGGCAAAGACAAAACAGGTTCTGTTTTTAGGACCTGAACCTGGTTGTTGTTTTCCCAGGTTGGAAAAACAGAACCAGAGGTTGTTTACCAACCTACCACCTGCTGTTTTGTCCAGCCAGGTTGGTTCTGTTGCTTGGAATTATTTGGGATGATCCCTGGTTGTTCTCAGGTTCATTCCCAAGGTCCTTGCTAGCTAGAACTATTTATTCCTTCTCTGTTTGTACCTGGATATAGTGAAATTGATTCAAGCGAATTCCTTCCTTGCTGGAATTTCTTTTCTACGCGGTGCGACGGCGGAATGCTACCCGAGTCAACGCTAGTACGCTAGCACTCCAACGCTAGGCTAACGCTGTCCGAGCCATAACTTCGTAATGGCAGAACTTTTCGCGAGGCAACTTGGCTTATTTTAAAGCTCTTAGAGTGAGCTTCGATATAGGAAATTCTCAGCTTAATCCGATCGACGGTCTGCACGATACGCTGCGCGACGTTCAAGGTACTCTTGCTGTTTTGACTAAGTCCCTCTTGATCCCTCTCTCTACAAACTCGGACCCGAGGATAGGGGCTGGTCTTGTACCAGGCACCCAAGGACCCTTGGAGGTGACCCCGAGGAGAGGTTTTAAGTGTGATAAAGTCTTAATAGCTTGAGTTTATTAGGCCCTTACACCAACAAGCTGGTATCAGAGCTGCGTTATAGTGATCCTCGATATAGGTAGCTATGGCGGGCAACACCTCGGCGGTAGCTGGTGAATCTTCAGCCCAAGATCGTAGCGGCAGCCATGATTCTGGTGTTTCTGCGCCAAGGGGAGCGCGAACAAGCCAGGGCTCGCTGATCAAGGAGGTGCTGAAAAACTTCACCGTCGAGAAGTTCAATGGTGAGGGCTATGATGATTGGGCCTGGAAAATGCAACTTTATTTCCGTCAAATCGGATTGCTGAAACTAATGATTGGGGAGGAGCCTAGACCGAGTGACCCCGCCCTTCAGGAAGATTGGGACGAGCGCGCCTCGGCTGGCTACTACTTGATGTCGCAGAGTTTGGAGCTGAACCAGCGTCACCACGTCATGCACCTGCTGCCGGAGGTTGAGTGCGGTCCGAAGGCGTGGACGGTGTTGAAGGAGCTGCACGCCCCGACCTCCGTTGTTGCAACATTGATGCTGGAGAGGGAGCTGTCCGCGTTGCGCCTGAGCGAGGGAGAGCCGGTGCAACCTGTCCTGGACAAATTGCGCGACCTCTACGCGAAGTTGGCGACCGCAGGAATCACCTACCCGGAGCAAACAAAGTGCTTGAAGATGCTCTCGCTGCTGCCGGAATCGTGGCTTCAATTTACGAGCGGATTGAGCCTGCCGCAGAACCAGAGCTTGTGGACGCTCGAGTGGGTGCGGACGAAGATTCTGGAGGAGGACTTCCGTCGCCGCCAACTGAGGGGTGGAGACGACGGCAGCAGCGGCTACGGGATGCAAGGGAGCCGACGTGGCAAAGGACGTGGCTTCGGTGGTGCTGGACGCGGTGCAAAGAAAGACGACGACTCCAACGACCAACAAGGAGGTACCGGTTGGGGTCGCGGTGCGAAATCTGGACGTGGGGGCAAGTCGGGTGCTGGTGGCAAAATGAAAGGGAGTTGCTGGTATTGTGAGAAGGAAGGGCACCCCTGGTTTTTGTGCTATAAGAAACCCGATGGATGGACCCCCCAGAATCGTCACCAGGATGGCGGCGCGCGGAGGAACCAGAAAAACGGCGCCAACATGGTCGGTGATTCGTCCGACAACAACCCGAAGGGCAACGGCGGTGCGGAGAAGAAGAAGGAGCGCACCGCGGGCCAATTCTTCCATATGGGAGACAAGGGGGAGCAAGGAGACGCATCTGCTAAGGCTGGAGCAGAGCTGCACCCCCTGGACTATTGGGTGTTGGACACAGGCGCTGCTTGGACAATGACGCCGCGCAAGGACCTGCTGGACGACGTACGCGCTGCACCGATTAATGAGGTGTGCTCTGCCTCTGGACACATGTTGAAGGTGGCTGGTGCGGGACGAGCTGCATTTAAGGGAGCGGATGGCAAGCCGGTGGTGCTGCACGACGTTCTCCTCGTCCCCGACCTGAAGGCCAACCTCATCTCCCTCCGTAAGCTTGGCAAGGCTGGGGTGAACACCAACACGGATGGGGCTCGCACTTATAAGGGGAAGCTGGGCAATCGGGTGCTTTGGGATCTGCACGAGAGCAAGGACGTGTACAGATCTATGTGGCAGCTGCCGGCGCTGGCGTGGCACGGTGGGGGGCAGGCTGGAGAGGGGTCTGCATCCCAGGGGGAGTGCAACGCCGTTGGAGGGGTTGGTGTGAAAGTGTCGGCCAGATCTGGGGAGACAGATTGGGCAACTGCACACCGACGTTTGGGGCATGTGGCAATGCCTTTGCTGAAGCAGCTGGAGAAGGATGGAGCCGTTAAGGGCTTAAAGCTGAACGGACAACCACCCGATGATAACTGTGAAATTTGCCTCCTTTCAAAGTTCACCCGTTTCCCCTTCCATAGTGTGGCTGGCAGGAGCAAAAAGCCGTTGGAGCTGGTCCACATGGACTTGGTGGGGCCGCTGCCGGTGCAAGGGCACAAGGGGGAGCGGTACTTCCTAACCATAGTGGATGACTGGAGCAGGCTAATGTGGGCGTATCCGCTGAAGCGGAAAGATCACGCCGCCTCCACGATTCGGGACGATTGGCTGCCGTTCGTGGAGAAGCAAGCGGAGTGTGTGGTGAAGCGGATTAGGACAGATCGGGGTGGTGAGTTCCTTGGAGCTGAGATGACGGCCTGGCTCAAGAAGCAGGGCATCCAGAGGGAGCTGACCACGGCTTACACCCCACAGTCCAACGGTGTAGCAGAACGGGCGAACCGGACTATTCTGGAGACAGCTAGGGCGCTGCTCATAGAATCTGGGCTGGGCAACTTGATGTGGCCCCATGCTGTTCGGCACGCTACTGTCGCTAGGAACAGGGTACTCACAAAGGTTGGGGATGACTCGTGGGTGCCGTTGGAGAGGTGGCTTGGGAGGAAGCCGCCGGTGGACATGCTGAGGGTGTTCGGTTGCATGGCAGTCGCCCACGTCCCCAAGACCTACCGCAGTAAGTTGGGGGCGAGTGCAATCTGGTGTGTGCATTTGGGGCTGGCTGCTGAGAGCAAGGGATGGCTGCTGTGGGAACCCTCCAAGGGTGTGTTATTTGACAGCAGGGATGTGAAGTTTGTTGAGGGCATGATGTATGGGAGCTGGGAGAAACAGCCGGAGGCCAGGGTGTCCCAGCAGATGGAGCAGATTACCATGCAGCTGGACCTGACTCCTAGTGTGTGGGAGGAGGGAGAGGAGGCAGCTGCAGAGGGTGGTGATAAAGAGAAGGTGCAGGAGGCACCTGCTGGTGGAGGTGATGGTGTGGAGATTAGCGGTAGCACTAGTGGAGCTGCTGGATCCGAGGGAGGAGAGCAGCAGCAGGGGAAAACTAAGAAGCCGAAGGGTGTTATTATGAAGGGATGGGAGACACCCGTCTCCAGGCCAGGACGTACCCGTATGGCTACTAAGAAGCTGACTGCAGGAGCTGATGTAGCGGAGCAGCAGCTTGGGACCGAGGAGGCATTGCTGATTCTACCGCATGGCTATGACCCGGATGAGGAGGATCAACCTGCGTACTGTTTTCTTGCCCCTGCACCAGAGGAACCAGCTAGCATGGAGGAGGCATTAGCTGGACCAGATAGGGACAAATGGCTAGCTTCCAGGGATGCTGAGTACCAGAGCCTGCTGGAGAATGGGACTTGGGAACTAGTGGTGCTGCCTGAGGGAAAGAAAGCGGTACAATGCAAGTGGGTGCTAAGGATCAAGACTGACGACAAGGGGCAGGTCACCATCTACAAGAGTAGGTTGGTGGCTAAGGGGTTTATGCAGAAGGAGAAGCGGGACTTCAATGAGATCTTTGCTCCCACTGCCAAACCCCCTACCCTTCGTGTCTTGTTGGCAGATGCAGCCGTTAGTGGGAAGTTCATTATCCAGATGGACATATCAACGGCATTTCTCAACGGAATTTTAGAGGAGGAGGTGTTCATGACGCAGCCACCTGGGTATGAGGATGGTACGGGCAGGGTGTGCAAGCTGAAAAAGTCCATCTACGGCTTGAAGCAGGCGCCACGCTGCTGGTACCAGAAGTTGGCAGCTGTTTTAGAGGAGATGGGATTCAGGACCAGCAGTTGTGATGAGAGCCTCTTTCTCAAGGGGGAGGGGGAGAAGCTGGTGCTGTTTCTGGTCTATGTGGACGACATTCTTCTCTTTAGCAGCAGCATGAAGGAGATCCAGAAGGTGCAGCAGCAGCTGATGGAGAACTTCAAGTGCAAGAACCTTGGGGAGGTAAAGTACTACCTCGGGATGCACGTGGAGAGGGATCTGGATCACAGGTGGTTGAAGCTGCACCAGGAGAAGTTCATCAAGGAGCTTGGGGAGAAGTACGGAATTGAGAATGAGCGCAAGGTTGCAACTCCCCTGCCAGCAGAATTCAAGCTTGTGAAAGCTGCAGAGGATGAAGGGGTTGAAGCCGAGGAGCAGCAGCAATTTCAGTCCTTGGTGGGCAGCCTCTTGTATGCAGCGGTTCACACGAGACCCGACATCTCTTTCTCGGTTGGGCAGCTGGCTAGGGTAGTGCAGAATCCATCAGAGGAGCAGGTGGATGCAGCTGAGCGTGTGGTGAAGTATCTGAACTCTCACCCAAGCATTGGAGTTCAATACTCCGCATCTGCACAGGTGAAGCAGAAAGGGGTTGAGGTGCTGAAAGAGAAGGGGGAGAGGCTTGGAGAAGGCAAGCTTTTTCTCACTTGCTTTACTGATGCTACGTGGGCCTCTGAGAAGGAGGATTCCTCATCTGTGGGAGGATACATCTGCGTAGTTGGGGGAGGACCGGTTAGTTGGAGGTCAAAGAAGCAAACGGAGACAGCACTCTCTTCCGTGGAGTCAGAGTACATGGCGATGTTCCATGGGGTGAAGGAGGTGATTTGGCTGAGGAGGTTGTTAGAGGAGATTGGCCAGGAGCAAAAGGTTGCTACGCCGCTGTTTTGTGATAGCAAGGGAGCTCTTGGGATGGCCAGGAACGCTGTGCTTCATGGGCTGAATAAGCACATGCGTATCAAGTGGCACTGGCTGCGTAAGGAGGTGAAGAGGGGGACGGTGAATCCGATCTACATCAAGACTCACCAGCAGCCAGCAGACTTCCTCACCAAGAGGCTTGCGGATGAGCCTCATTGGCGTTGTGTGCGCATGAGTGGAATGAGCATGAACTAGTATGGAATGATGGGGATGCAGCCGGCAGGCTGAGGGGGAGTGTGTTGGGTGCAAATTCACATTGCACGACATCCTGCCGTCTGTTTGTACGAGTATGCGTGTGCGAATGCATTTGCGTGTGAATGGTATGTTTGTGTGTTTGTTTGCTTTCGCAATTTTCGCTTGAAGCATTTGCAGGTACTCGCAAAATGTGCGCTTCGGCATAACATTGTACGCGCTATGAACAGTAGAAGCAGAAAGGACGAGCTCGCAAAGGAACCCAAGATGGAAGCTTTGCGGTTCAACTTACTTGATTGCGCAGATTCAGTTCTATCCAACTCGAAATTGTACTGTTTTGTTTGGTTGACTATAGTGTAGCAGGGCAGGCACTATAGGGGTACAATTTAGGTAAAGGTTGGATGTTGTTTGTCTGTATCTGCATGCTACAGGGCCAGGGGAAACCAGCGGAACCAGCATTTGGCTGGTTGGGCAAAGACAAAACAGGTTCTGTTTTTAGGACCTGAACCTGGTTGTTGTTTTCCCAGGTTGGAAAAACAGAACCAGAGGTTGTTTACCAACCTACCACCTGCTGTTTTGTCCAGCCAGGTTGGTTCTGTTGCTTGGAATTATTTGGGATGATCCCTGGTTGTTCTCAGGTTCATTCCCAAGGTCCTTGCTAGCTAGAACTATTTATTCCTTCTCTGTTTGTACCTGGATATAGTGAAATTGATTCAAGCGAATTCCTTCCTTGCTGGAATTTCTTTTCTACGCGGTGCGACGGCGGAATGCTACCCGAGTCAACGCTAGTACGCTAGCACTCCAACGCTAGGCTAACGCTGTCCGAGCCATAACTTCGTAATGGCAGAACTTTTCGCGAGGCAACTTGGCTTATTTTAAAGCTCTTAGAGTGAGCTTCGATATAGGAAATTCTCAGCTTAATCCGATCGACGGTCTGCACGATACGCTGCGCGACGTTCAAGGTACTCTTGCTGTTTTGACTAAGTCCCTCTTGATCCCTCTCTCTACAAACTCGGACCCGAGGATAGGGGCTGGTCTTGTACCAGGCACCCAAGGACCCTTGGAGGTGACCCCGAGGAGAGGTTTTAAGTGTGATAAAGTCTTAATAGCTTGAGTTTATTAGGCCCTTACACCAACAGTCTCCACACTATCACCTCCACCAGCAGGTGCCTCCTGCACCTTCTCTTTATCACCACCCTCTGCAGCTGCCTCCTCTCCCTCCTCCCACACACTAGGAGTCAGGTCCAGCTGCATGGTGATCTGCTCCATCTGTTGGGACACCCTGGCCTCCGGCTGTTTCTCCCAGCTCCCATACATCATGCCCTCAACAAACTTCACATCCCTGCTGTCAAACAACACACCGTTGGAAGGCTCACACAGCAGCCATCCCTTGCTCTCAGCAGCCAGCCCCAAATGCACACACCAGATTGCACTCGCCCCCAACTTACTGCGGTAGGGTTTGGGGACGTGGGCGACTGCCATGCAACCGAACACCCTCAGCATGTCCACCGGCGGCTTCCTCCCAAGCCACCCCTCCAACGGCACCCACGAGTCATCCCCAACCTTTGTGAGTACCCTGTTTCTAGCGACGGTAGCGTGCCGAACAGCATGGGGCCACATCAAGTTGCCCAGCCCAGATTCTATGAGCAGCGCCCTAGCTGTCTCCAGAATTGTCCGGTTCGCCCGTTCTGCTACACCGTTGGACTGTGGGGTGTAAGCCGTGGTCAGCTCCCTCTGGATGCCCTGCTTCTTGAGCCAGGCCGTCATCTCAGCTCCAAGGAACTCACCACCCCGATCTGTCCTAATCCGCTTCACCACACACTCCGCTTGCTTCTCCACAAATGGCAGCCAATCGTCCCGAATCGTGGAGGTGGCGTGATCTTTCTGCTTCAGTGGATACGCCCACATTAGCCTGCTCCAGTCATCCACTATGGTTAGGAAGTACCGCTCCCCCTTGTGCCCTTGCACCGGCAGCGGCCCCACCAAGTCCATGTGGACCAGCTCCAATGGCTTTTTGCTCCTGCCAGCCACACTATAGAAGGGGAAACGGGTGAACTTTGAAAGGAGGCAAATTTCACAGTTATCATCGGGTGGTTGTCCGTTCAGCTTCAAGCTCATAACGGCTCCATCCTTCTCCAGCTGCTTCAGCAAAGGCATTGCCACATGCCCCAAACGTCGGTGTGCAGTTGCCCAATCTGTCTCCCCAGATCTGGCCGACACTTTCACACCAACCCCTCCAACGGCGTTGCACTCCCCCTGGGATGCAGACCCCTCTCCAGCCTGCCCCCCACCGTGCCACGCCAGCGCCGGCAGCTGCCACATAGATCTGTACACGTCCTTGCTCTCGTGCAGATCCCAAAGCACCCGATTGCCCAGCTTCCCCTTATAAGTGCGTGCCCCATCCGTGCTAGTGCTCACCCCAGACTTGCCAAGCTTACGGAGGGAGATGAGGTTGGCCTTGAGTTCAGGAACAAGAAGAACGTCGTGCAGCACCACCGGCTTGCCATCCGCTCCCTTAAACGCAGCTCGTCCCGCACCAGCCACCTTCAGCGCGTGTCCAGAGGCGGAGCACACCTCGTTGATCGGAGCAGCTCGTACGTCGTCCAGCAGGTCCTTGCGCGGCGTCATTGTCCAAGCAGCGCCTGTGTCCAACACCCAATAATCCAGGGGGTGCAGCTCTGCTCCAGCCTTAGCAGATGCGTCTCCTTGCTCCCCCTTGTCTTCCATATGGAAGAACTTCTTCTTTTCCGCACCACCGTTGCCCTTCGGGTTGTTGTCGGACGAATCAGCGACCATGTTGGCGCCGTTTTTCTGGTTCCTCCGCGCGCCGCCATCCTGGTGACGATTCTGGGGGGTCCATTTATCGGGTTTCTTATAGCACAAAAACCAGGGGTGCCCTTCCTTCTCACAATACCAGCAACTCCCTTTCATTTTGCCACCAGCACCCGACTTGCCCCTCACGTCCAGATTTCGCACCGCGCCCCAACCGGTACCTCCTTGTTGGTCGTTGGAGTCGTCGTCTTTCTTTGCACCGCGTCCAGCACCACCGAAGCCACGTCCTTTGCCACGTCGGCTCCCTTGCATCCCGTAGCCGCTGCTGCCGTCGTCTCCACCCCTCAGTTGGCGGCGACGGAAGTCCTCCTCAAGAATCTTCGTGCGCACCCACTCGAGCGTCCACAAGCTCTGGTTCTGCGGTAGGCTCAATCCGCTCGTGAATTGAAGCCACGATTCCGGCAGCAGCGAGAGCATCTTCAGGCACTTGGTCTGCTCCGGGTAGGTGATTCCCGCGGTCGCCAACTTCGCGTAGAGATCACGCATCTTGTCCAGGATAGGTTGCACCGGCTCTCCCTCGCTTAGGCGCAACGCGGACAGCTCCCTCTCCATCATGAGCGTCGCAGCGACGGAGGTAGGGGCGTGCAGCTCATTCAACACCGTCCACGCCTTTGGACCGCACTCAACCTCCGGCAGCAGGTGCATGATGTGGTGACGCTGGTTCAGCTCCAAACTCTGCGACATCAAGTAGTAGCCAGCCGAGGCGCGCTCGTCCCAATCTTCCTGAAGGGCGGGGTCACTCGGTCTAGGCTCCTCCCCAATCATTAGTTTCAGCAAGCCGATCTGACGGAAATAAAGTTGCATTTTCCAGGCCCAATCATCATAGCCCTCACCATTGAACTTCTCGACGGTGAAGTTTTTCAGCACCTCCTTGATCAGCGAGCCCTGGCTTGTTCGCGCTCCCCTTGGCGCTGAAACACCACAATGATGGCTGCCGCTACGATCTTGGGCTGAAAATTCACCAGCTACCGCCGAGGTGTTGCCCGCCATAGCTACCTATAACGAGGATCACTATAACGCAGCTCTGATATCAGCTTGTTGGAGTAAGGGCCTAATAAACTCAAGCTGTTAAGAGTTTATCAAACTTAAAACCTCTCCTCGGGGTCACCTCCAAGGGTCCTTGGGTGCCTGGTACAAGATCAGCCCCTATCCTCGGGTCCGAGTTTGTAGAGAGAGGGATCAAGAGGGACTTAGTCAAAACAGCAAGAGTACCTTGAACGTCGCGCAGCGTATCGTGCAGACCGTCAATTGGATTAAGCTGAGAATTTTCTATATCGAAGCTCACTCTAAGAGCTTTAAAATAAGCCAAGTTGCCTCGCGAAAAGTTCTGCCATTACGGAGTTATGGCTCGGACAGCGTTAGCCTAGCGTTGGAGTGCTAGCGTACTAGCGTTGACTCGGGTAGCATTCCGCCGTCGCACCGCGTAGAAAGGAAATTCCAGCAAGGAAGGAATTCGCTTGAATCAATTTTACTATATTCAGGTACAAACAGAGAAGGAATAAATAGCTCTAGCTAGCAAGGACCTTGGGAATCAACCTGGGAACAACCAGGGATGATCCCAAATAATTCCAAGCAACAGAATCAACCTGGCTGGACAAAATAGCAGGTGGTAGGTTGGTGAACAACCTCTGGTTCTGTTTTTCCAACCTGGGAAAACAACAACCAGGTTCAGGTCCTAAAAACAGAACCTGTTTTTCTTTGCCCAACCAGCCAAATGCTGGTTCCGCTGGTTTCCCCTGGCCCTGTAGCATGCAGATACAGACAAACAACATCCAACCTTCACCTAAATTGTACCCCTATAGTGCCTGCCCTGCTACACTATAGTCAACCAAACAAAACAGTACAATTTCGAGTTGGATAGAACTGAATCTGCGCAATCAAGTAAGCCGAACTGCAAAGCTTCCATCTTGGGTTCCTTTGCGAGCTCGTCCTTTCTGCTTGTACTGTTCATAGCGCGTACAATGTTATGCCGAAGCGCACATTGTGCGAGTACCTGCAAATGCTTCAAGCGAAAATTGCGAAAGCAAACAAACACACGAACATACCATTCACACGCAAATGCATTCGCACACGCATACTCGTACAAACAGACGGCAGGATGTCGTGAAATGTGAATTTGCACCCAACACTCAAGGCCAACCTCATCTCCCTCCGTAAGCTTGGCAAGTCTGGGGTGAGAACTAGTTCGGATGGGGTACGCACTTACAAGGGGCAGCTGGGCAATCGGGTGCTTTGGGATCTGCACGAGAGTACGTACGTGTACAGATCCATGTGGCAGCTGCCGGCGTTGGCGTGGCATGGTGGGGGGCAGGCTGGAGAGGGGTCTGCATCCCAGGGGGAGTGCAACGCTGTTGGAGGGGTTGGTGTGAAAGTGTCGGCCAGATCTGGGGAGACGGATTGGGCAACTGCACACCGACGTTTGGGGCATGTGGCAATGCCCTAGTTGAAGCAGTTGGAGAAAGATGGAGTCGTTAAAGGTCTGAAGCTGAACGCACAGCCACCTGATGAGAATTGTGAAATCTGTTTGCTCTCAAAGTTTACCCGTTTCCCCTTCCATAGTGTGGCTGGCAGGAGCAAGAAGCCGTTGGAGCTGGTCCACATGGACTTGGTGGGGCCGTTGCCGGTTCAGGGACCCAAGGGGGAGCGGTACTTTCTGACCATAGTGGATGATTGGAGCAGGCTTATGTGGGCATATCCGCTCAAGCAAAAGGACCATGCCACCTCTACAATACGGGAAGATTGGCTGCCATTCGTGGAGAAGCAAGCGGAGTGTGTGGTGAAGCGGATTAGGACAGATCGGGGTGGTGAGTTCCTTGGAGCTGAGATGACGGCCTGGCTCAAGAAGCAGGGCATCCAGAGGGAGCTGACCACGGCTTACACCCCAGAGTCTAACGGTTTAGCAGAACGGGCGAACCGGACAATTCTGGAGACAGCTAGGGCGTTGCTCATAGAATCTGGGCTGGGCAACTTGATGTGGCCCCATGCTGTTCGGCACGCTACCGTCGCTAGGAACAGGGTACTCACAAAGGTTGGGGATGACTCGTGGGTGCCGTTGGAGAGGTGGCTTGGGAGGAAGCCGCCGGTGGACATGCTGAGGGTGTTCGGTTGCATGGCAGTTGCCCACGTCCCCAAGACCTACCGCAGTAAGTTGGGGGCGAGTGCAATCTGGTGTGTGCATTTTGAGCTGGCTGCTGAGAGCAAGGGATGGCTGCTGTGGGAACCTTCCAAGGGTGTGTTGTTTGACAGCAGGGATGTGAAGTTTGTTGAGGGCATGATGTATGGGAGCTGGGAGAAACAGCCGGAGGCCAGGGTGTCCCAGCAAATGGAGCAGATCACCATGCAGCTGGACCTGACTCCTAGTGTGTGGGAGGAGGGAGAGGAGGTAGCTGCAGAGGGTGGTGATGGAGAGAAGGTGCAGGAGGCACCTGCTGGTGGAGGTGATGGTGTGGAGACTAGCGGTAGCACTAGTGGAGCTGCTGGATCCAAGGGAGGGGAGCAGCAGCAGGAAAAAACTAAGAAGCCGAAGGGTGTTGTTATGAGGGGATAGGAGACACCCGTCTCCAGGCCAGGACGTACCCGTATGGCTACTAAGAAGCTGACTGCAGGAGCTGATGTAGCGGAGCAGCAGCTTGGGACCGAGGAGGCATTGCTGATTCTACCGCATGGCTATGATCCGGATGAGGAGGATGAACCTGCCTACTGTTTTCTTGCCCCTGCACCAGAGGAGCCAGCTAGCATGGAGGAGGCATTAGCTGGACCAGATAGCGAGAAGTGGCTGGTTTCCAGGGATGCTGACTAGAGCCTGCTAGAGAATGGGACATGGGAGCTGCCTGAGGGGAAGAAAGCCGTACAATGCAAGTGGGTGCTAAGGATCAAGACTGACGACAAGGGGCAGGTCACCATCTACAAGAGTAGGTTGGTGGCTAAGGGGTTTATGCAGAAGGAGAAGCGGGACTTCAATGAGATCTTTGCTCCCACTGCCAAACCCCCTACCCTCCGTGTCTTGTTGGCAGATGCAACCGTTAGTGGGAAATTCATCATTCAGATGGATATATCAACGGCATTCCCCAATGGGATTTTAGAGGAGGATGTGTAAATGACGCAGCCACCTGGGTATGAGGATGGTACGGGCAGGGTGTGCAAGCTGAAAAAATCCATCTACGGCTTGAAGCAGGCGCCACGCTGCTGGTACCAGAAGTTGGCAGCTGTTTTAGAGGAGATGGGATTCAGGACCAGCAGCTGTGATGAGAGCCTCTTTCTCAAGGGGGAGGGGGAGAAGCTGGTGCTGTTTCTGGTCTATGTAGACGACATTCTTCTCTTCAGCAGCAGCATGAAGGAGATCCAGAAGGTGCAGCAGCAGCTGATGGAGAACTTCAAGTGCAAGAACCTTGGGGAGGTAAAGTACTACCTCGGGATGCACGTGGAGAGGGATCTGGATCACAGGTGGTTGAAGCTGCACCAGGAGAAGTTCATCAAAGAGCTGGGGGAGAAGTACGGGATTGAGAATGAGCGCAAGGTTGCAACTCCCCTGCCAGCAGAATTCAAGCTTCTAAAGGCTGCAGAGGATGAAGGGGTTGAAGCTGAGGAGCAGCAGCAATTCCAGTCCTTGGTGGGCAGCCTCTTGTATGCAGCTGTTCACACGAGGCATCTCTTTCTCGGTTGGGCAGCTGGCTAGGGTGGTGCAGAATCCATCAGAGGAGCAGGTGGATGCAGCTGAGCGTGTGGTGAAGTATCTGAACTCTCACTCAAGCATTGGAGTTCAATACTCCGCATCTGCACAGGTGAAGCAGAAAGGGGTTGAGGTGCTGAAAGAGAAGGGGGAGAGGCTTGGAGAAGGCAAGCTCTTTCTCACTTGCTTTACCGATGCTACGTGGGCCTCTGAGAAGGAGGATTCCTCATCTGTAAGTGGATACATCTGCGTAGTAGGAGGAGGACCTGTTAGTTGGAGGTCAAAGAAGCAGACGGAGACAGCACTCTCTTCTGTGGAATCAGAGTACATAGCGATGTTCCATGGGATCAAGGAGGTGTTTTGGCTAAGGAGGCTGTTAGAGGAGATTGGCCAGGAGCAGAAGGTTGCTACGCCGCTGTTCTGTGATAGCAAGGAGGCTCTTGGGATGGCCAGGAACGCTGTGCTTCATGGGCTCAATAAGCACATGCGTATCAAGTGGCACTGGTTGCGTAAAGAGGTGGAGAGGGGGACGGTGAATCCGATCTACATCAAGACTCACCAGCAGCCAGCAGACTTCCTCACCAAGAGACTTGCAGATGAGCCTCATTGGCGTTGTGTGCGCATGAGTGGAATGAGCATGAACTAGTATGGAATGATGGGGATGCAGCCAGCAGGCTGAGGGGGAGTGTGTTGGGTGCAAATTCACATTGCACGACATCCTGCCGTCTGTTTGTACGAGTATGCGTGTGCGAATGCATTTGGGTTTGAATGGAATGTTCGTGTGTTTGTTTGCTTTCGCAATTTTCGCTTGAAGCATTTGCAGGTACTCACGCATTGTTCGCTTCGGCATAACATTGTACGCGCTATGAACAGTACAAGCAGAAAGGACGAGCTCGCAAAGGAACCCAAGATGGAAGCTTTGCGGTTCGGCTTACTTGATTGCGCAGATTCAGTTCTATCCAACTTGAAATTGTACTGTTTTGTTTGGTTGACTATAGTGTAGCAGGGCAGGCACTATAGGGGTACAATTTAGGTGAAGGTTGGATGTTGTTTGTCTGTATCTGCATGCTACAGGGCCAGGGGAAACCAGCGGAACAAGCATTTGGCTGGTTGGGCAAAGACAAAACAGGTTCTGTTTTTAGGACCTGAACCTGGTTGTTGTTTTCCCAGGTTGGAAAAACAGAACCAGAGGTTGTTTACCAACCTACCACCTGCAGTTTTGTCCAGCCAGGTTGGTTCTGTTGCTTGGAATTATTTGGGATCATCCTTGGTTGTTCCCAGGTTTATTCCCAAGGTCCTTGCTAGCTAGAACTATTTATTCCTTCTCTGTTTGTACCTGGATATAGTGAAATTGATTAAAGCGAATTCCTTCCTTGCTGGAATTTCGTTTCTACGCAGTGCGACGGCGGAATGCTACCCGAGCTAACGCTAGTACGCTAGCACTCCAACACTAGGCAAACGCTGTCCGAGCCATAACTTCCTAATGGCAGAACTTTTCGCGAGGCAACTTGGTTCATTTTAAATCTTTTGGAGCGAGCTTCGATATAGGAAATTATCAGCTTAATCCGATCGACGGTCTGCACGATACGCTGCGCGACGTTCAAGGTAGTCTTGCTGATTTGACTAAGTCCATCTTGATACCTCTCTCTATAAACTCGGACCCGAGGATAGGGGCTGGTCTTGTACCAGGCACCCAAGGACCCTTGGAGGTGACCCCGAGGAGAGGTTTTAAGTGTGATAAAGTCTTAATAGCTTGAGTTTATTAGGCCCTTACATCAACAGGAAGAAGGTCTGGAAGAAGTCAACTCCCTGTCGCTGACTGAAGCCTCGTGCAATGTAACGCGCCTTGAAGACAGGCAGAGAACCCGGCGGCGGCTTCACCCTGAAAGTCCTCATTCCACTGACGATGTTCGCCTCAGGAGGGGGAACCTCGTTGACGTAAGTGCCTGTGGACTTCTAGGTAGCCATCTCTGCGTCCATGGCTGACTGCTACTGAGAGGAGTAGGGACGCTCTATCTCCTCTGCGTAAGAGCGCGAGGTCGGGATGTCTGGTGCATCCGGGTCTCCCTCAGGTGCAATCAGCATGGAAACGAGATGAAGTACAGCAGCTGCAAAACTCTCCAAGTCCTCATGCCTGTCCTCAAGGACGTCCGTGCCAAGAGCACACTCACCCCCCACGGACGGAGGACAGACTGACTCAGACTCTCCAACAAGACTATTGGCGTAGTCGAGACAACTAAGGCAGCGAGCAGCAAAGTCCACAAGCTCAGCAACTAAGGCAGACGTAGCAGTGGACTCAAAGAGGACCAAGAACCTCCAGGCTCAGCACGCTCAGGATCAGCACCTCTAGGCTCCACATGCTCATGCTTAGCACCCCCAAGCTCCGCACCCTTAGACCCAGCAACCCAAGGCTCAGCACCCTTAGGCTCCGCGACCTCGGACTCAGCAACCGCAGGTTCAGCACCCCTAGGCTCCGCATGCTCAGGCTCAGCACCTTCAGGCCCCGCACCCACAGGCTCAGCACCCCTAGTAGCACCAGAGTGGACAGCTACCTCGACAGGCTCGACAGGGTTTACCTGGGACACACCTGAGGGGGCAGGACCCTGAGGGGGAAGGGGGTCTACCGGAGGAGGACGTGGTGCTAGGAAGAGCGGCGGGGGGGGGGGGAGACGGGCAGTGCGGTAGGGGAAGAGACGGTAGTAAGGAACCGACTGTCAAACATGACGTCCTGAGAGGACAGAACATGATGCGAGGTGGGGTGGTAAAACTGCCAACCAGGCATGTCATCTTGTGTCCATGCTGCTTGCCCCTTAGGGAGACCCGGATGCACTTGACATCCCAACCTTGCGCTCTTACGCAGAGGTGATAGAGGGTCCCTACTCCTCTCAGTGGCAGTCAGTCATGGACGCATAGATGGCTACCTGGAAGTCCACAGGCACTTACGTCGACGAGGTTTTCAGGGCATGTGGATTTTCAGGGTGAAGTGGCCGCCGGGTTCCCCGCCTGTCTTCAAGGCGCGTTACGTTGCACGAGGCTTCAGTCAGCGACAGGGAGTTGACTTCTTCTAGACCTTCTCCCCTACCCCGACGATGACAACTCTTCGGGTTCTGCTGCACGGGGCCGCTCAGCGTGAGTACGAGCTTCACTCTCTTGACTTCAGCACTGCTTTCCTACAGGGCAGCCTGCACGAGGAGATCTGGCTGCGCCGCCCACTTGGCTTCACTGGGTCGTTTCCTGTAGGTTCCTAGTGGAGCCTCCAGCGGCCAGTCTACGGTCTCCGACAGGTGCCTCGCGAGTGGCATGACACACTGAAGACGACTCTTGCGGCTCTTGGGTTTGCTCCCTCTACTGCTGAACCGTCGCTATTTCTACGCACCGACACTTCGCTGGCGCCGTTCTACATCCTCCTGTACGTCGACGACTTGGTCTTTGCCACTACTGACACTGCTGGACTGGCCCACGTGAAGTCAGAGCTGCAGAAGAGACACACGTGCACAGACTTGGGTGAGCTGCGCAGTTACCTTGGCTTGCAGATCACCCGGGACAGAGCACGCCGCACCATCACACTGACTCAGTCACACATGGTGCAGCAGGTCCTTTAGCGCTTCGGCTTCACCTGGTCCTCACCACTGGCCACTCCTCTGGCTACAGGCCACTCGCTCTCAGCTCCACCTTTGGACGAGTCCGTAGAGCCGAGTGGTCCTTACCTAGAGCTAGTGGGCTGCCTCATGTACATGATGGCTTGCACTCGTCCTGACCTTGCGTACCCTCTTGGCCTTCTGGCTTGCTACGTGGCTCCTGGTTGGCTCTGAAAGGTGCACATGGATGCTGCTAAGACGGTACTGCGCTACTTGTGCAGTACACCGGGCATGGGGCTCTTGCTTGGAGGGAGGAGCTCAGTTGTCCTCACTGGGCACTTGGATGCTTCTTGGGTTGACGACCTGGCTACGCAGCGGTCGTCACAGGGTTACACCTTCCGCCTTGGCTCTGGCTCTGTTTCTTGGCAGTCTACACGCTCGTCCTCTGTTCTCGGCTCCAGTTGTGAGGCTGAGATCTACGCCACAGCCATGGCTGCACAGGAGCTACGCTGGCTCACCTACCTGCTGACCGACCTTTGCTAGCGGCCTTGTTCTCCTCCAGTACTGTACGTAGACAACAAGGCCGCCATTGCCTTGTGTCAGGAGCACAGACTGGAGCACAGAACGAAGCACACCGCTCTGCGTTACTTCTTCGCTCGAGAGTTGCAGCAGCGTGGTCAGCTTCGTCTTGCTCACGTGGCCACTGGGGCCAACACTGCTGATTTACTCACCAAGGCACTTCCGTCTGGTGATGATCAGCATTTTTGCACTTTGTTAGGCCTTGTGCCCACGTTTCCTCACTTACTGTAGATTTTGCTTGTACTGTGATCTATATATATACCTTCATGCTTGCTCTGCTAGGTAGAGATGATTGTGCTGTTATTGTTGCATATATACCTCTGCATGTGAACTGGCCTTGTGGCCCTTTGCTTGTGCTCAGTGTGTGTGGTGACGTTGTGATCCACCGTGAGCTTGCTTTGCTTCTCTTGACTCGTCTTTTGACCCCTTGTTCTCCCCCAATTTGCCTATGGGGGTGGGTCAAAGTATATACATGCTATTCATGTGTAGGCTGTAGTGGGGTAGCCAATATGGGGTATAGCCCCGTTCAGAGTTTCATACTTGTACCCTACTCTTTCATAGTGCATTCATTCCTGATGCTAGATTCTAGCACGCTCGTGACCCTGTCCACGGACGCGGGCTGGGCCCCACACGTCCATGTGGAGAGTCTGTAGGGGAGCCTTTGCCGGATGGAACTCGGAGGATTGAGGAGCGGCGCGCTGCCGTCCCCCAACGCAAGGAACGCAGGTAGGGGCAGGCCCCGGTGGGAGGGGAGGGAGAGACCGGGGGAGACTAGTGACAAGGATACGGGACGCCATACCTAAAAGACGAGGCAGGGAGGGGTGACCTAGGCGGTGGTGCCAAAGGAGAGTCTGGAATGACAGGAGACGACACGAACAGGGGGTAGACTCAGGACCAGACCTGGACGCGGCATCAAACACCTGACCAGACGTGGCTACCTGACCAGACGCAGCAACCGGAGGAGACTCAGTAGTCAGTGTGTACAGGCTGGACCCAGGCTGACGAGTGAACGTGGCCAGGTGGCAGCCCGTCCGAGTACACGTACAGTGGGTCACCCGCTGACCTCCAGGAATGAACTGGTTAACCCACACATCCTAGAGGTCAGCTCCACTCACCAAGTTCGTAGAGAACAAGGGGAGGTGAAGACCCGACAGTGAGCCAGACGGGACCGCCGTACAGGCAAAACCGTAGAGGAGTGCGCAAGGACAGGGCCTCCAGAGGGGTCCGCCAGGGAGACTGCAACTGGCCGACTGAGCGGCGTGAGTGTGGTTCTCTCGCGAAAGAAGGAGCGGGAAGCACCTGAGTCAAGCGTGAAGGTGTGCAATGCCTCAGCAGACGCAGTATTTGAGAGAGCAGACTCACTAGTACCTGGAGCAACAGACTTAGTAGCACCTAGAGCAGCAGCCTCAGCACTACTTGTCACAGCATACATGGCAGCAAGGATAGCATCAAAATTCAGATCAAAGATAGCAACACCAGACTTAAGCAGATCAGCCCAGCGAGGGAGCTCAGCGGCGTCAAGAAACTGTGCGCACCAGGTGTTAGACAGGCGACCGAAACAGCGCTGCGTCGTGTGTGGCAGCCCGCACGTCTCCCTACGGCGCTCGCCGGTGCAGAGAACGTAAGCGCAGGGACCTGCACCCCCAGACCTCCCACACCTAGCGTACCACTCACGAAGATGCTGGGGTGACGAGGCCTCACGGGAACGCGGCTGCTGCTTTCGCTGACTACCGCCAAAGCGTCCACGCTGCGCGGCTCCACTCCTACCAGCACCACCACCGCCGCCACCCTCACTGCCGCTGCCGCTGCCTCCACCACCTCCACCGCCGCCACTGACGCCCCAACTCTCGCCACCACCCCCACCTCCACCCCCACCCTTTCCGCCTCCTCCACCGCCACCACCGCCGCCTCCGCCGTCCCCTCCACCACCCTTGCCCCCCTTGCTCTTGCCGCTGTGGCGCCTCCCACTAGGAGCAGACGCAGTCCCGACCTCCTCGCTGCCAACGAGGTCGATAGCAGCAGCAGAAGCAACAGAGGGCAAAAGGAGAACGAAAGGAACACCCCTCAAAGAAAGGGGCACGAGGGTCGCCACAAGAAGCTCCTACTGCGACTATGCTAGTCTCAGCTGCGGTGAGGCGCTCCTCGAGCAGATGGACGGTGAGCTCGCTGAGGCAAAGGGAGAAAAAGTGGTCCTTGACTGAGCAAAAAGAGTTAGGGAGACGGGTGACGAGGTAGAAGAGGGTGATGTACATGGGGGTGGTTCTGTTGGTGTAAGGGCCTAATAAACTCAAGCTAATAAGACTTTATCAAACTTAAAACCTCTCCTCGGGGTCATCTCCAAGGGTCCTTGGGTGTCTGGTACAAGACCAGCCCCTATCCTCCGGTCCGAGATTGTAGAGAGAGGGATCAAGAATGACTTAGTCAAAATAACAAGAGTACCTTGAACGTCGCGCAGCGTATCGTAAAGACCGTCGACCGGACTAAGCTGAGAATTTCCTATATCGAAGCGCACTCCAAGAGCTTCAAAATAAGCCAAGTTGCCTCGCGAAAAGTTCTGTCATTACAAAGTTATGGCTCGGACAGCGTTTGCGTCGCGTTGGAGAGCTAGCGTACTAGCGTTGACTCGTAGAAACGAAAATCCAGGGAGGAATTCGCTTGAATCAAATTGACTATGTTCAGGTACAAGCAGAGAAGGAATAAATAGCTCTAGCTAGCAAGGACCTTGGGAATCAACCTGGGAACAACCAGGGATGATCCCAAATAATTCCAAGCAGCAGAACCAACCTGGCTGGACAAAACAGCAGGTGGTAGGTTGGTAAACAACCTCTGGTTCTGTTTTTCCAACCTGGGAAAACAACAACCAGGTTCAGGTCCTAAAAAACAGAACCTGATTTGTCTTTGCCCAACCAGCCAAATGCTGGTTCCACTGGTTTCCCCTGGCCCTGTAGCAAGCAGATACAGACAAACAACATCCTACCTTCACCTAAATTGTACCCCTATAGTGCCTGCCCTGCTACACTATAGTCAACCAAACAAAAAAGTACAATTTCGAGTTGGATAGAACTGAATCTGCACAATCAATTCAACCGAACTATTAAGCTTCCATCTTGGGTTCCTTTGCGAGCTCGTCCTTTCTGCTTGTACTGTTCATAGCACGTACAATGTTGTGCCGAAGCGCACAATGCGCGGATACCTGCAAATGCTTCAAGCGAAAATTGCGAAAGCAAACAAACACACGAACATACCATTCTCACGCAAATGCATTCGCACACGCATACTCGTACAAACAGACGGCAGGATGTCGTGCAATGTGAATTTGCACCCAACACACTCCCCTTCAGCCTGCCGGCTGCATCCCCATCATTCCATACTAGTTCATGTTGTGCCGAAGCGCAAATGTTGTGCCGAAGCGCACAATGCGCGAGTACCTGCAAATGCTTCAAGCGAAAATTGCGAAAGCAAACAAACATACGAACATACCATTCTCACGCAAATGCATTCGCACACGCATACTCCTACAAACAGACGGCAGGATGTCGTGCAATGTGAATTTGCACCCAACACACTCCCCTTGAGCCTGCCGGCTGCATCCCCATCATTCCATACTAGTTCATGCTCATTCCGCTCATCCGCACACAACGCCAATGAGGCTCATCCGCAAGCCTCTTGGTGAGGAAGTCTGCTGGCTGCTGGTGAGTCTTGATGTAGATCGGATTCACCGCCCCCCTCTTCACCTCCTTACGCAACCAGTGCCTCTTGATACGCATGTGCTTATTCAGCCCATGAAGCACAGCGTTCCTGGCCATCCCAAGAGCTCCCTTGCTATCACAAAACAGCGGCGTAGCAACCTTTTGCTCCTGGCCAATCTCCTCTAACAGCCTCCTCAGCCAAATCACCTCCTTCACCCCATGAAACATCGCCATGTACTCTGATTCCACAGAGAGAGTGCTGTCTCCATCTGCTTCTTTGACCTCCAACTAACAGATCCTCCTCCAACTACGCAGATGTATCCTCCCACAGATGAGGAATCCTCCTTCTCAGAGGCCCACGTAGCATCGGTAAAGCAAGTGAGAAAGAGCTTGCCTTCTCCAAGCCTCTCCCCCTTCTCTTTCAGCACCTCAACCCCTTTCTGCTTCACCTGTGCAGATGCGGAGTATTGAACTCTAATGTGTTGGGTGCAAATTCACATTGCACGACATCCTGCCGTCTGTTTGTACGAGTATGCGTGTGCGAATGCATTTGCGTGTGAATGGTATGCTTGTGTGTTTGTTTGCTTTCGCAATTTTCGCTTGAAGCATTTGCAGGTACTCGCAAAATGTGCGCTTCGGCATAACATTGTACGCGCTATGAACAGTACAAGCAGAAAGGACGAGCTCGCAAAGGAACCCAAGATGGAAGCTTTGCGGTTCAACTTACTTGATTGCGCAGATTCAGTTCTATCCAACTCGAAATTGTACTGTTTTGTTTGGTTGACTATAGTGTAGCAGGGCAGGCACTATAGGGGTACAATTTAGGTAAAGGTTGGATGTTGTTTGTCTGTATCTGCATGCTACAGGGCCAGGGGAAACCAGCGGAACCAGCATTTGGCTGGTTGGGCAAAGACAAAACAGGTTCTGTTTTTAGGACCTGAACCTGGTTGTTGTTTCCCCAGGTTGGAAAAACAGAACCAGAGGTTGTTCACCAACCTATCACCTGCTATTTTGTCCAGCCAGGTTCGTTCTGTTGCTTGGAATTATTTGGGATCATCCCTGGTTGTTCCCAGGTTGATTCCCAAGGTCCTTGCTAGCTAGAGCTATTTATTCCTTCTCTGTTTGTACCTGAATATAGTGAAATTGATTCAAGCGAATTCCTTCCTTGCTGGAATTTCTTTTCTACGCGGTGCGACGGCGGAATGCTACCCGAGTCAACGCTAGTACGCTAGCACTCCAACGCTAGGCTAACGCTGTCCGAGCCATAACTTCGTAATGGCAGAACTTTTCGCGAGGCAACTTGACTTATTTTAAAGCTCTTAGAGTGAGCTTCGATATAGGAAATTCTCAGCTTAATCCGATCGACGGTCTGCACGATACGCTGCGCAACGTTCAAGGTACTCTTGCTGTTTTGACTAAGTCCCTCTTGATCCCTCTCTCTACAAACTCGGACCCGAGGATAGGGGCTGGTCTTGTACCAGGCACCCAAGGACCCTTGGAGGTGACCCCGAGGAGAGGTTTTAAGTGTGATAAAGTCTTAATAGCTTGAGTTTATTAGGCCCTTACACCAACAAGCTGGTATCAGAGCTGCGTTATAGTGATCCTCGATATAGGTAGCTATGGCGGGCAACACCTCGGCGGTAGCTGGTGAATCTTCAGCCCAAGATCGTAGCGGCAGCCATGATTCTGGTGTTTCTGCGCCAAGGGGAGCGCGAACAAGCCAGGGCTCGCTGATCAAGGAGGTGCTGAAAAACTTCACCGTCGAGAAGTTCAATGGTGAGGGCTATGATGATTGGGCCTGGAAAATGCAACTTTATTTCCGTCAAATCGGATTGCTGAAACTAATGATTGGGGAGGAGCCTAGACCGAGTGACCCCGCCCTTCAGGAAGATTGGGATGAGCGCGCCTCGGCTGGCTACTACTTGATGTCGCAGAGTTTGGAGCTGAACCAGCGTCACCACGTCATGCACCTGCTGCCGGAGGTTGAGTGCGGTCCGAAGGCGTGGACGGTGTTGAAGGAGCTGCACGCCCCGACCTCCGTTGTTGCAACATTGATGCTGAAAGGGAGCTGTCCGCGTTGCGCCTGAGCGAGGGAGAGCCGGTACAACCTGTCCTGGACAAATTGCGCGACCTCTACGCGAAGTTGGCGACCGCGGGAATCACCTACCCGGAGCAAACAAAGTGCTTGAAGATGCTCTCGCTGCTGCCGGAATCGTGGCTTCAATTTACGAGCGGATTGAGCCTGCCGCAGAACCAGAGCTTGTGGACGCTCGAGTGGGTGCGGACGAAGATTCTGGAGGAGGACTTCCGTCGCCGCCAACTGAGGGGTGGAGACGACGGCAGCAGCGGCTACGGGATGCAAGGGAGCCGACGTGGCAAAGGACGTGGCTTCGGTGGTGCTGGACGCGGTGCAAAGAAAGACGACGACTCCAACGACCAACAAGGAGGTACCGGTTGGGGTCGCGGTGCGAAATCTGGACGTGGGGGCAAGTCGGGTGCTGGTGGCAAAATGAAAGGGAGTTGCTGGTATTGTGAGAAGGAAGGGCACCCCTGGTTTTTGTGCTATAAGAAACCCGATGGATGGACCCCCCAGAATCGTCACCAGGATGGCGGCGCGCGGAGGAACCAGAAAAAACGGCGCCAACATGGTCGCTGATTCGTCCGACAACAACCCGAAGGGCAACGGCGGTGCGGAGAAGAAGAAGGAGCGCACCGCGGGCCAATTCTTCCATATGGGAGACAAGGGGGAGCAAGGAGACGCATCTGCTAAGGCTAGAGCAGAGCTGCACCCCCTGGACTATTGGGTGTTGGACACAGGCGCTGCTTGGACAATGACGCCGCGCAAGGACCTGCTGGACGACGTACGCGCTGCACCGATTAATGAGGTGTGCTCTGCCTCTGGACACATGTTGAAGGTGGCTGGTGCGGGACGAGCTGCATTTAAGGGAGCGGATGGCAAGCCGGTGGTGCTGCACGACGTTCTCCTCGTCCCCGACCTGAAGGCCAACCTCATCTCCCTCCGTAAGCTTGGCAAGGCTGGGGTGAACACCAACACGGATGGGGCTCGCACTTATAAGGGGAAGCTGGGCAATCGGGTGCTTTGGGATCTGCACGAGAGCAAGGACGTGTACAGATCTATGTGGCAGCTGCCGGCGCTGGCGTGGCACGGTGGGGGGCAGGCTGGAGAGGGGTCTGCATCCCAGGGGGAGTGCAACGCCGTTGGAGGGGTTGGTGTGAAAGGGTCGGCCAGATCTGGGGAGACAGATTGGGCAACTGCACACCGACGTTTTGGGCATGTGGCAATGCCTTTGCTGAAGCAGCTGGAGAAGGATGGAGCCGTTAAGGGCTTAAAGCTGAACGGACAACCACCCGATGATAACTGTGAAATTTGCCTCCTTTCAAAGTTCACCCGTTTCCCCTTCCATAGTGTGGCTGGCAGGAGCAAAAAGCCGTTGGAGCTGGTCCACATGGACTTGGTGGGGCCGCTGCCGGTGCAAGGGCACAAGGGGGAGCGGTACTTCCTAACCATAGTGGATGACTGGAGCAGGCTAATGTGGGCGTATCCGCTGAAGCAGAAAGATCACGCCGCCTCCACGATTCGGGACGATTGGCTGCCGTTCGTGGAGAAGCAAGCGGAGTGTGTGGTGAAGCGGATTAGGACAGATCGGGGTGGTGAGTTCCTTGGAACTGACATGACGGCCTGGCTCAAGAAGCAGGGCATCCAGAGGGAGCTGACCACGGCTTACACCCCACAGTCCAACGGTGTAGCAGAACGGGCGAACCGGACAATTCTGGAGACAGCTAGGGCGCTGCTCATAGAATCTGGGCTGGGCAACTTGATGTGGCCCCATGCTGTTCGGCACGCTACCGTCGCTAGGAACAGGGTACTCACAAAGGTTGGGGATGACTCGTGGGTGCCGTTGGAGAGGTGGCTTGGGAGGAAGCCGCCGGTGGACATGCTGAGGGTGTTCGGTTGCATGGCAGTCGCCCACGTTCCCAAGACCTACCGCAGTAAGTTGGGGGCGAGTGCAATCTGGTGTGTGCATTTGGGGTTGGCTGCTGAGAGCAAGGGATGGCTGCTGTGGGAGCCTTCCAAGGGTGTGTTGTTTGACAGCAGGGATGTGAAGTTTGTTGAGGGCATGATGTATGGGAGCTGGGAGAAACAGCCGGAGGCCAGGGTGTCCCAGCAGATGGAGCAGATTACCATGCAGCTGGACCTGACTCCTAGTGTGTGGGAGGAGGGAGAGGAGGCAGCTGCAGAGGGTGGTGATAAAGAGAAGGTGCAGGAGGCACCTGCTGGTGGAGGTGATGGTGTGGAGATTAGCGGTAGCACTAGTGGAGCTGCTGGATCCGAGGGAGGAGAGCAGCAGCAGGGGAAAACTAAGAAGCCGAAGGGTGTTATTATGAAGGGATGGGAGACACCCGTCTCCAGGCCAGGACGTACCCGTATGGCTACTAAGAAGCTGACTGCAGGAGCTGATGTAGCGGAGCAGCAGCTTGGGACCGAGGAGGCATTGCTGATTCTACCACATGGCTATGACCCGGATGAGGAGGATGAGCCTGCGTACTGTTTTCTTGCCCCTGCACCAGAGGAACCAGCTAGCATGGAGGAGGCATTAGCTGGACCAGATAGGGACAAATGGCTAGCTTCCAGGGGTGCTGAGTACCAGAGCCTGCTGGAGAATGGGACTTGGGAACTAGTGGTGCTGCCTGAGGGAAAGAAAGCGGTACAATGCAAGTGGGTGCTAAGGATCAAGACTGACGACAAGGGGCAGGTCACCATCTACAAGAGTAGGTTGGTGGCTAAGGGGTTTATGCAGAAGGAGAAGCGGGACTTCAATGAGATCTTTGCTCCCACTGCCAAACCCCCTACCCTTCGTGTCTTGTTGGCAGATGCAGCCGTTAGTGGGAAGTTCATTATCCAGATGGACATATCAACGGCATTTCTCAACGGGATTTTAGAGGAGGAGGTGTTCATGACGCAGCCACCTGGGTATGAGGATGGTACGGGCAGGGTGTGCAAGCTGAAAAAGTCCATCTACGGCTTGAAGCAGGCGCCACGCTGCTGGTACCAGAAGTTGGCAGCTGTTTTAGAGGAGATGGGATTCAGGACCAGCAGCTGTGATGAGAGCCTCTTTCTCAAGGGGGAGGGGGAGAAGCTGGTGCTGTTTCTGGTCTATGTGGACGACATTCTTCTCTTTAGCAGCAGCATGAAGGAGATCCAGAAGGTGCAGCAGCAGCTGATGGAGAACTTCAAGTGCAAGAACCTTGGGGAGGTAAAGTACTACCTCGGGATGCACGTGGAGAGGGATCTGGATCACAGGTGGTTGAAGCTGCACCAGGAGAAGTTCATCAAGGAGCTTGGGGAGAAGTACGGAATTGAGAATGAGCGCAAGGTTGCAACTCCCCTGCCAGCAGAATTCAGGCTTGTGAAAGCTGCAGAGGATGAAGGGGTTGAAGCCGAGGAGCAGCACCAATTTCAGTCCTTGGTGGGCAGCCTCTTGTATGCAGCAGTTCACACGAGACCCGACATCTCTTTCTCGGTTGGGCAGCTGGCTAGGGTAGTGCAGAATCCATCAGAGGAGCAGGTGGATGCAGCTGAGCGTGTGGTGAAGTATCTGAACTCTCACCCAAGCATTGGAGTTCAATACTCCGCATCTGCACAGGTGAAGCAGAAAGGGGTTGAGGTGCTGAAAGAGAAGGGGGAGAGGCTTGGAGAAGGCAAGCTTTTTCTCACTTGCTTTACTGATGCTACGTGGGCCTCTGAGAAGGAGGATTCCTCATCTGTGGGAGGATACATCTGCGTAGTTGGGGGAGGACCGGTTAGTTGGAGGTCAAAGAAGCAGACGGAGACAGCACTCTCTTCCGTGGAATCAGAGTACATGGCGATGTTCCATGGGGTGAAGGAGGTGATTTGGCTGAGGAGGCTGTTGGAGGAGATTGGCCAGGAGCAAAAGGTTGCTACGCCGCTGTTTTGTGATAGCAAGGGAGCTCTTGGGATGGCCACGAACGCTGTGCTTCATGGGCTGAACAAGCACATGCGTATCAAGTGGCACTGGCTGCGTAAGGAGGTGAAGAGGGGGACGGTGAATCCGATCTACATCAAGACTCACCAGCAGCCAGCAGACTTCCTCACCAAGAGGCTTGCGGATGAGTCTCATTGGCGTTGTGTGCGCATGAGTGGAATGAGCATGAACTAGTATGGAATGATGGGGATGCAGCCGGCAGGCTGAGGGGGAGTGTGTTGGGTGCAAATTCACATTGCACGACATCCTGCCGTCTGTTTGTACGAGTATGCGTGTGCGAATGCATTTGCGTGTGAATGGTATGCTTGTGTGTTTGTTTGCTTTCGCAATTTTCGCTTGAAGCATTTGCAGGTACTCGCAAAATGTGCGCTTCGGCATAACATTGTACGCGCTATGAACAGTACAAGCAGAAAGGACGAGCTCGCAAAGGAACCCAAGATGGAAGCTTTGCGGTTCAACTTACTTGATTGCGCAGATTCAGTTCTATCCAACTCGAAATTGTACTGTTTTGTTTGGTTGACTATAGTGTAGCAGGGCAGGCACTATAGGGGTACAATTTAGGTAAAGGTTGGATGTTGTTTGTCTGTATCTGCATGCTACAGGGCCAGGGGAAACCAGCGGAACCAGCATTTGGCTGGTTGGGCAAAGACAAAACAGGTTCTGTTTTTAGGACCTGAACCTGGTTGTTGTTTCCCCAGGTTGGAAAAACAGAACCAGAGGTTGTTCACCAACCTATCACCTGCTATTTTGTCCAGCCAGGTTGGTTCTGTTGCTTGGAATTATTTGGGATCATCCCTGGTTGTTCCCAGGTTGATTCCCAAGGTCCTTGCTAGCTAGAGCTATTTATTCCTTCTCTGTTTGTACCTGAATATAGTGAAATTGATTCAAGCGAATTCCTTCCTTGCTGGAATTTCTTTTCTACGCGGTGCGACGGCGGAATGCTACCCGAGTCAACGCTAGTACGCTAGCACTCCAACGCTAGGCTAACGCTGTCCGAGCCATAACTTCGTAATGGCAGAACTTTTCGCGAGGCAACTTGGCTTATTTTAAAGCTCTTAGAGTGAGCTTCGATATAGGAAATTCTCAGCTTAATCCGATCGACGGTCTGCACGATACGCTGCGCAACGTTCAAGGTACTCTTGCTGTTTTGACTAAGTCCCTCTTGATCCCTCTCTCTACAAACTCGGACCCGAGGATAGGGGCTGGTCTTGTACCAGGCACCCAAGGACCCTTGGAGGTGACCCCGAGGAGAGGTTTTAAGTGTGATAAAGTCTTAATAGCTTGAGTTTATTAGGCCCTTACACCAACACAATGCTTGGGTGAGAGTTCAGATACTTCACCACACGCTTAGCTGCATCCACCTGCTCCTCTAATGGATTCTGCACCACCCTAGCCAGCTGCCCAACCGAGAAAGAGATGTCGGGCCTCGTGTGAACTGCTGCATACAAGAGGCTGCCCACCAAGGACTGAAATTGCTGCTGCTCCTCGGCTTCAACCCCTTCATCCTCTGCAGCTTTCACAAGCTTGAATTCTGCTGGCAGTGGAGTTGCAACTTTGCGCTCATTCTCAATCCCGTACTTCTCCCCCAGCTCCTTGATGAACTTCTCTTGGTGCAGCTTCAACCACCTGTGATCCAGATCCATCTGCACATGCATCCCGAGATAGTACTTTACCTCCCCAAGGTTCTTGCACTTGAAGTTCTCCATCAGCTGCTGCTGCACCTTCTGGATCTCCTTCATGCTGCTGCTAAAGAGAAGAATGTCGTCCACATAAACCAGAAACAGCACCAGCTTCTCCCCCTCCCCCTTGAGAAAGAGGCTCTCATCACAGCTGCTGGTCCTGAATCCCATCTCCTCTAAAACAGCTGCCAACTTCTGGTACCAGCAGCGTGGCGCCTGCTTCAAGCCGTAGATGGACTTTTTCAGCTTGCACACCCTGCCCGTACCATCCTCATACCCAGGCGGCTGCGTCATGTACACATCCTCCTCTAAAATCCCATTGAGGAATGCCGTAGATATATCCATCTGAATGATGAATTTCCCACTAACGGTTGCATCTGCCAACAAGACACGGAGGGTAGGGGGTTTGGCAGTGGGAGCAAAGATCTCATCGAAGTCCCGCTTCTCCTTCTGCATAAACCCCTTAGCCACCAGCCTACTCTTGTAGATGGTGACCTGTCCCTTGTCATCGGTCTTGATCCTTAGCACCCACTTGCACTGTACGGCTTTCTTCCCCTCACGCAGCACCACCAGCTCCCATGTCCCATTCTCTAGCAGGCTCTGGTACTCAGCATCCCTGGAAACCAGCCACTTCTCCCTATCTGGTCCAGCTAATGCCTCCTCCATGGTAGCTGGTTCCTCTGGTGCAGGGGCAAGAAAACAGTAGGCAGGTTCATCCTTCTCATCCGGATCATAGCCATGCGGTAGAATCAGCAATGCCTCCTCTGTCCCAAGCTGGTGCTCTGCTACATCAGCTCCTGCAGTCAGCTTCTTAGTAGCCATACGGGTACGTCCTGGCCTGGAGACGGGTGTCTCCCATCCCCTCAAAACAATACCCTTCGGCTTCTTAGTTTTTCCCTGCTGCTGCTCTCCTCCTTCGGATCCAGCAGCTCCACTAGTGCTACCGCTAGTCTCCATACCATCACCTCCACCAGCAGGTGCCTCCTGCACCTTCTCTCCATCACCACCCTCTGCAGCTACCTCCTTTCCCTTCTCCCACACACTAGGAGTCAGGTCCAGCTGCATGGTGATCTGCTCCATCTGCTGGGACACCCTGGCCTCCGGCTGTTTCTCCCAGCTCCCATACATCATGCCCTCAACAAACTTCACATCCCTGCTGTCAAACAACACACCCTTGGAAGGTTCCCACAGCAGCCATCCCTTGCTCTCAGCAGCCAGCTCCAAATGCACACACCAGATTGCACTTGCCCCCAACTTACTGCGGTAGGTCTTGGGGACGTGGGCGACTGCCATGCAACCGAACACCCTCAGCATGTCCACCGGCGGCTTCCTCCCAAGCCACCTCTCCAACGGCACCCACAAGTCATCCCCAACCTTGGTGAGTACCCTGTTCCTAGCGACGGTAGCGTGCCGAACAGCATGGGGCCACATCAAGTTGCCCAGCCCAGATTCTATGAGCAGCGCCCTAGCTGTCTCCAGAATTGTCCGGTTCGTCCGTTCTGCTACACCGTTAGACTGTGGGGTGTAAGCCGTGGTCAGCTCCCTCTGGATGCCCTGCTTCTTGAGCCAGGCCGTTATCTCAGATCCAAGGAACTCACCACCCCGATCTGTCCTAATCCGCTTCACCACACACTCCACTTGCTTCTCCACGAATGGCAGCCAATCTTCCCGTATCGTAGAGGCGGCATGGTCCTTGCTTCAGCGGATATGGCCACATAAGCCTGCTCCAATCATCCACTATGGTCAGAAAGGGTTCGCTCTCCCTTGTGTCCCTGAACCGGCAGCGGCCCAACCAAGTCCATGTGGACCAGCTCCAACGGCTTCTTGCTCCTGCCAGCCACACTATGGAAGGGGAAACAGGTAAACTTTGAGAGCAAACAGATTTCACAATTCTCATCAAGTGGCTGTCCGTTCAGCTTCAGACCCTTAACGACTCCATCTTTCTCCAACTGCTTCAACAAGGGCATTGCCACATGCCCCAAGCGTCAGTGTCCCGTTGCCCAATCCGTCTCCCCAGATCTGGCCAACATTTTCACACCAACCCCTCCAACGGCATTGCATTCCCCCTGGGATGCAGACCCCTCTCCAGCCTGCCCCCCAACATGTCACGCCAACGCCGGCAGCTGCCACATGGATCTGTACACGTCCGTGCTCTCGTGCAGATCCCAAAGTACCCGATTGCCCAGCTGCCCCTTGTAAGTGCGTGCCCCATCCGTGCTAGTGCTCACCCCAGCCTTGCCAAGCTTACGGAGGCAGATGAGGTTGGCCTTGAGTTCAGGAACGAGGAGAACGTCGTGCAGCACCACCGGCTTGCCATCCGCTCCCTCAAACGCAGCTCGTCCCGCACCAGCCACCTTCAGCGCGTGTCCAGAGGCGGAGCACACCTCATTGATCGGTGCAGCACGTACGTCGTCCAGCAGGTCCTTGCGCGGCGTCATCGTCCAAGCAGCGCCCGTGTCCAATACTCAATAATCCAGGGGGTGCAGCTCTGTTCCAACCTTGGCAGAGGCGTCTTCTTGCCCCCCCTGCTTCCCCTGCTCTCCAATATGGAAGAACTGGCCCGCGGTGCGCTCCTTCTTTTCCGCACTGCCGTTGCTCTTCGGGTTGTTGTCGGATGAATCGGCGACCATGCTCGCGCCGTTTTTCTGGTTCCTCTGCGCGCCGCCATCCTGGTGACGATTCTGAGGGTCCATCCATCGGGTTTCTTATAGCACAAAAACCAGGGGTGCCCTTCCTTCTCACAATACCAGCAACTCCCTCCTTAGCCACCAGCACCCGACTTGCCCCCACGTCCAGATTTCGCACCGCGACCCCAACCGGTACCTCCTTGTTGGTCGTTGGAGTTGTCGTCCTTCTTTGCACCGCGTCCAGCACCACCGAAGCCACGTCCTCTGCCACGTCGGCTCCCTTGCATTCCGTAGCCGCTGCTGCCGTCGTCTCCACCCCTCAGTTTACGGCGACGGAAGTCCTCCTCTAGAATCTTTGTCCGCACCCACTCGAGTGTCCACGAGCTCTGGTTCTGCGGCAGGCTCAATCCGCTCGTGAATTGAAGCCACGATTCCCGCAGCAGCGAGAGCATCTTCAGGCACTTGGTCTGTTCTGGGTAGGTGAATGGAATGCTCGTGTGAAACCCTAAGCTGAAAATTTCCTATATCGAAGCTCACTCCAAGAGCTTCAAAATAAGCCAAGTTGCCTCGCTAACAGTTCTGCCATTACAAAGTTATGGCTCGGACAGCGTTTGCCTCGCGTTGGAGTGCTAGCGTACTAGCGTTGACTCGGGTAGCATTCCGCCGTCGCACCGCGTAGAAAGGAAATTCCAGCAAGGAAGGAATTTGCTTGAATTAATTTTACTATATTCAGGTACAAACAGAGAAGGAATATATAGTTCTAGCTAGCATGGACCTTGGGAATAAACCTGGGAACAACCAAGGATGATCCCAAATAATTCCAAGCAACAGAACCAACCTGGCTGGACAAAACAGCAGGTGGTAGGTTGGTAAACAACCTCTGGTTCTGTTTTTCCAACCTGGGAAAACAACAACCAGGTTCAGGTCCTAAAAACAGAACCTGTTTTGTCTTTGCCCAACCAGCCAAATGCTGGTTCCACTGGTTTCCCCTGGCCCTGTAGCATGCAGATACAGACAAACAACATCCAACCTTCACCTAAATTGTACCCCTATAGTGCCTGCCCTGCTACACTATAGTCAACCAAACAAAACAGTACAATTTCGAGTTGGATGGAACTGAATCTGCACAATCAATTCAACTGAACCGCAAAGCTTCCATCTTGGGTTCCTTTGCGAGCTCGTCCTTTCTGCTTGTACAGTTCATAGCGCGTACAATGTTGTGCCGAAGCGCATAATGCGCGAGTACCTGCAAATGCTTCAAGCGAAAATTGCGAAAGCAAACACACGAGCATTCCATACATTCTCAAATGCATTCGCACACGCATACTCATACAAACAGATGGCAGGATGTCGTGCAATTTGAATTTGCACCCAACAGGTTCTTGGCGCGAAACTCAAGGGGAAGCACAGCGCGGTAGCGGGTGTCACAAGTGCGGAGGTGAGTGATGGGGTCAGCGACTGCGGAAAAGGTGGCCAGGTCAGGGAACAAGTACGGCTGAGGGCAGCAGTGGCAAGGGAGGTGTAGCACGCAACGACAGCGTCATACTGAGACTTAGCAGTCTTGTACTGGCCAAAGTGCGTGCGCTCAGGAGACGACAAGTGACTACGAATATCAAGGCGGGCAACAGCGTCACGAGTAGTCCACTGCGAGCGAACTGTACTGTCAGCAGTGACATCAGGTGCAACAGAGGCGCCGGACGTGTGATCGAAAAGCGAGAGTCCGTCTTTAGAGTCGCACTGAAGATAGAGCTGGAGGTCATCTACCCAAACATCAAAATCTACCACACGACCCTCAGCATCGAAGGTAAGAACAGTAGGGCTAGCCATGGCGGAAGTAGTAGCAGGAGGAGCAGTAGCAGCGCAGCAGGGCAGGGCGGCGCGGTCCAGCAGAGCGGCGCGGCTCGGCAGGGCGGCCCGGCTCGGCAGGGCATCGCGGCATGGCTGGGCGGCGCGGCTCGGCTGGGCGGTGCGGCGCAGTAGGCGCGCTTACCAGGGGCAGGGCAGGGCCGCGATGTGCGGTTAGGTCAGGGCCGCAACGGGGTGGCTGTAGGGCAGGGCCGCGATGAGGCAGCGGCAGAGCAGGGCCGCAACAGGGCGGCAGCAGGGCAGGACCGCGATAAGGCGGCTGCAGGGGAGGGCCGCGTCGGAGCGGTGGTAGAGCAGGGCCGCGTCAAGGCGGCTGCAGGGCAGGGCCGCAACGAGTGGCGCCAGGGGGCAGGGCCGCGATGGGCGGCGGGGTCGGGTCGCGACGGGCGGCTAGGTCTGGCCGCAATGGGCGGCGACAGGGCAGGGCCGCGACGGGCAGCTAGGTCAGGGCCGTGACGGGCCGTTAGAGTAGGGCCGCGATGGGCCGGGAGGGCAGGGCTGCTACGGGCGGTAGTAAGGCAGGGCGCGCGACGGCGCAGGTGAGGCAGGCGCGAGGCGTGCTTCAGGCAGGGCAGGAAAACAAATCGTGGTGGGCCCTAAAAAAACGTTCCCACTAGGGAATCTGCTCTGAAACCATGTCAAAAAGTAGGAAAGAAGAAATGACTAGAACGACAGCAGTACAGGGTTCGTATAGCAAAACCTAATTGGGTTGTACCCCATAAGGGATGCCCCACTACAGCCTATAGCATATAAATGCATAGTTCTGATACGCCGGTGATGAGCGGTTGTGGAAAATATGCTGCTTCGGGCCATTCAGATGCGGGAAGTCCTTCCATTGGGACGCGATGGTAGAGATACTCGCCGCCGGTGACCGAGATTAGCTGAGGTCCTTCTTCTGGCGGCGGCGGCTCCTCGGTAGGTCCTGGTAGTTCCGCTGCTCAATTGAAGAACTTATAAGTTACTTCTTCTTTTGACTCCTCTTGTACGCGTTCTGGTGTTTCAGGAGCATACTGGTCTAGAAGAGGAGGTCCGCCCCAGCTGGTGCCGCGAGTTGCCCAGTACGAGTTGACCGCTGCAACGTCCGTAGGAGGAAGTCCAGGAGCTTCAGGATAGGCAGGGGCTGACTGTCCCCATCCTCCTTCGGTCGTTGAAGTTCCCCAGCTGCCTCCGATTCCCCACCCGCCTCCGGTTCCCCAGCCTCCTCCGGTTCCTGCACCTGTCTCCGTCGTGCCTTCTTCCGATGTCGGGGTAGTGCTCCGTCCGCTGTCGGGCATTAAAATTTCTCCCAATGGGCCGACTGCGGGGCCAGATTTTCCGTGTCTGTTGCTGGGGCTGTTGTGTTTTGTCTGGCGTCTGTCACAAGTTGCTGACTTGCCACTGTTCTCTTCCTTCGTTGCTGGTCCAGTGTCTCCTGGATTGGATGCTGTTGGGACGGTGCGCACTCACAGAAGACCATCTAAAGCGGGTCGTTCAAGATCCATCTCCTTGGGATACGACCAAGTTATTGGTTCCGTGGGAGTGGTTTTTAGAAGAAGAGTTCGATGCGAGTCGAGAAGTTCAACACGAAGACCCCGTCATCATCATCAGCCTTACTAATGTAAGTATCTTTATAATAAATTTCGAATGTCTTGTCTGTGCAGTTGCTGCAAATGTCGACTCCGACCTCATAGCTGTGCCGAAGAGAGCAGGTTGTATTACAGATCAGGAACAACCAGCACGTCGCCGATGTGAATGGTGAAGCGAGTGTCTTCGGCCTCAAGGCAGATTTCGCCAATGTCGTGAGCCTTGAGGCGTCCGTTGTTGGCGACTGTAATTTCGCATGGTCGTCGCATGTGCTTTGATTTGCTGATAAACCTCGGTGACCCTACCATGGGTTGTACACAGCAGCTATTGAGATACCAGGTGTTGTAGTTCTTGCAATTTCGTCGTGCAATCCCGGCGATCTTCGGAGTGACAACGTGGTCGAAATCAGTACGGTGAGAGATGCGAATGCTGGGAGGGGACTCCTGTGTCGGTGGAGGCAACTCGAAATCAGGTGGAATGTTTGTTGGACGATCGATCTAGCTGTGAACGGTGGGATCATTGTCAGGACTTGCCGCGATGGGGTTCATGGGCGCGATAGGTGGGAATTGGGTGCCATCAAAATTTCGGATGCCTCTGCGACGGCGCGCCATGCAGCTCATGATTGACCCCTTGCCTTCGTCCTTGACAGTGATGCGGCAGGAGCTTGCGAGGTGCTTGCGACGGAGGGGGGTGACACGGTGGTTGTTGCAGCAGAAGATGTTGGCGGCTTTTCGCTTGTAGCACCGATCGATAGTGTGACCGGGTTTCTTGCAGGACTTGAAAAATGTTCCCTTCTTTCCATGCTGCTCCCATTGGGTCGCCCCAGCGTAGAAGACTTATTTCTCCCGCTTGCTGTTTTTCTCGTTGTACAGATCGATCTCCCTCTGCTCGGAAAGGAGCGTGGTGCATAAGGCGGACTCGAAAATAGTTGCTCGAGCGCGGAGCAGCGACTGACATTGGCGCCAATCGGGTCCGAGGCCAGAGAGAACCATCGAGACGAACATGTCGCCGGGAACATTTCCGCCACACTTCATAATGTGGTTGCGCAGATTGCGGCACCGGTTGATATATGATCCCGCTTTTTCCCCTTGCTGCATTTTAACCGAAGTCAGGTGGCTGAGTAGGCAGTCATTGTTACTGGGTCTGTTCTATGTATGAGTTGCGCAGGTGCTCCCAAGATGCGTGCGCAGGAGCCCACTCCGATTTGTAGGAGCGAATGCAAAGCTGCTCGGAAAAGGAGAGGTTTCGAAAAAGAGTGGTGTACGCGAGGACAGATTCGTGGTAGTACTGGTGCTTCTCCTGGATGGTCCTTTCTGTCGGGAAAGGTAAGCTTTTGTCGTAGTACATCCAGATGTGAGCGGTTGTTGCGAGGAGCTCGAATTCGAAACTCCACGTGTAGACGTCTTTGCCGTTGAAAGGAACAGAAGTCTTCAGCTTTAAAGTCAAAACAAACTTTGTTTGCATTGTGGCGATTGATTCTGATGCGCTCGTTGTGAACTGTCTTGTGCGGGGGCTGAAGCTTGACGGTTGTCAAAGGTAAAGGGCCTCTCGGAGTTGACGCGGCGGTCTTCTCCAGGGAGAGGGAGTCCAGCAACTCCTCTTGCGTAGCTTGAGCCATCGATGTTCAAGGCTTGATGGCTCTCAAGAGCATTGATGCGAGCGACGAGCTGCTCGATGACAACGGTGCTGACGGAGGTCACCACTGATGGCGCATTGGTCGTCGCTTGTGGTGGGCCCGGTGAGTCTGCAGTAGCCTTCCCTTTAGGAGCCATAGTGATGCAGACTTGTGATGTAATGAGTGGTTTTATGAAGAGTTTGTTTTGAGAAGAACAAAGACTTGGCAAATTCACATTGCACGACATCATGCCGTCTGTTTGTACGAGTATGCGTGTGCCAATCTATTTGGGTGTGAATAGAATGTTCATGTGTTTGTTTGCTTTCGCAATTTTCGTTTGAAGCATTTGCAGGTACTCGCGCATTGTGCGCTTCGGAACAACATTATGTTGGTGTAAGGGCCTAATAAACTCAAGCTATTAAGACTTTATCAAACCTAAAACCTCTCCTCGGGGTCACCTCCAAAGGTCCTTGGGTGCCTGGTACAAGACCAGCCCCTATCCTCGGGTCCGAGTTTGTAGAGAGAGGGATCAAGAATGACTTAGTCAAAATAACAAAAGTTCCTTGATTGTCTCGCAGCGTATCGTGCAGACCATCGACTGGATTAAGCTGAGAATTTCCTATATCGAAGCTCACTCCAAGAGCTTTAAAATAAGCCAAGTTTCCTATATCGTAGCTCCTGCTGCTACTACTCTTTCTACTGCTACTGCTGCTCCTGGCGTGGCCAGATGCAGCTCTAGCGCCGTCCGCGTGAGTCCCTCACGCCCCAACAGCTTCGTGAGTGGTACGCTAGCTGCGGTTGTAGGGGTGGCCGCGGTGCTACTACTGCTACTGCTGCTACTGCGGCTACTACTGCTACTGCTGCTACTGCTGCTACTGCGGCTACTACTTCTATTGCTACTCTTGGCGGTGGCCAGCTGCAGCTCCAGCAACATTCGCGTGAGTCCCTCCCGCCCCAGAAGCTTCGTAAGTGGTACGCTAGTTGGGGTTGTCGGGGTGGCCGTAGTGGGAGTCGTCCTGGAGTGAGTAGTTCGGGAGCTTCTTCTAGTGGCTAGGTGCAGCTGCAGCGTCGTCCGCGCGAGACCCTTTCGCCCCAGCAGCTTCGCCAATGGTACGCTCAGAGTAGAGGGTCACTGAGTAGTGCTCGCTGCCCGTACGTAATTCGCACGGGTGTCCGGACTGGTCAGCCTTGCGGGAATCCTGGTCACACAGAGTCCAGCTACTTCGCCCGTCTGAGCGACACTTGGCGTACAGAGTTTGGCGACGACGCTGAGATCCCCTCCTGGCTGGAGCTGCTTAGGCAGAGGGTAGATATCTTTGCTCTTGACTATGATGCTCTTCTCACTGCAATGTATGCATTGTCTACTAGTGCTGGGGGTGCCTGTCACCTGTATGTGCCGCCTGACCCCGGTATCCAGTCTGGTGCTCTAGGTGCTGGTGAGGCTGCTGCTCTAGGTGCTCGTGCGTCTCCTGCTCCAGGTGTCGATGAGGCTGCTGCTCTAGGTGCTATTGAGTCTCCTGCTCCAGGTGCTGGTGAGTCTGCTCTCTCTGGTGCTGCATCTGCTGCGGTCTTGCGCACCTTCACCCTTGACTCGGGTGCTTCTCGCTCTTTCTTTCGAGGCCGCACCACCCTCACGCTGCTTAGTCGGCCGGTTGCAGTCTCCCTGGCAGACCCCTCTGGGGGTCCTGTCCTTGCTCACTACTCCACTGTCCTACCATGTCCGGCGGCCCCGTTTGGCTCCCTGTCAGGTCTTTACCTCCCCTCGTTCTCTACGAACTTGGTGAGTGGTGCTGACCTGCAGGATGGAGGGGTTGACCAGTTCACTCCTGCGAGTCAGCGAGTGACCCACTGCACGTGTGCTCGGACGGGCCGACACTTGGCCACGCTTACCCGTCAGCCGGGGTCGAGCCTGTTCACAATGACGACTGAGTCTCCTTCGGTTACTGCGTCTGGTCAAGTTGCTGCATCGGGTCAGGTGTCTGCTGCAGCGTCTCGGTCTGGTCCTAAGTCTGCCCCCTGCTCGTGTCGCCTCCTGTCCCACCAGACTCTCCTTAGGCACCACCGCCTTGGTCACCCCTCCCTGCCTCATCTCCGAGGCATAGCCTCCCGTATCCTTGTCTCTGGTCTCCCAAGGTCCCTCCCTCCCCTTCCTCCGGGGCCTGCCCCTACCTGCGTTCCGTGCGTCGAGGGACGGCAGCGAGCGAGACCTCACTCCTCCGAGTTTCCTCCGACTGAGGCTCCACTGCAGACTCTCCACATGGACGTGTGGGGACCCACCCGCGTCCATGGACAGGGTCATGAGCGTTACTTCCTGCTGGTGGTTGACGACTACTAGCGTTAGACCACAGTCTTCCCCTTGCGCCGCAAGCGTGAGGTCACTGAGGTGTTGATCGATTGGATCCGCGCTGCTCGTGTCCAGCTCAGAGAGAGTTTCGGCTCGGACTTTCCTGTTCTGCGTCTGCACTCCAACAGAGGTGGAGAGTTTTCCTCCGACCTTCTGCGAGCCTTCTGTCGTGCGGAGGGCATCCGCCAGACGTTCACGCTTCCGGCCTCTCCACACAAAAATGGGATTGCTAAGCGCCACATTTTCATGGTCATGGACGTCGCTCGTACGTCCATGATCCATGCGGCTGCTCCCCATTTTCTGTAGCCATTCGCGGTTCAGTACGCGATGCATCAGATCAACCTTCAGCCCCGGGTCTCCATACCGGAGACCTCCCCTGCTCTGCTGTGGACGGGGAAGGTTGGCGATGCGTCTGCGTTCCGTGTCTGGGGATCTCGAGCTTTCGTCCGCAACTTGTCTGCAGATAAGCTGTTCTCCCGTGCAGTTCCCTGCATCTTCCTTGGCTTCCCCCCTGACGCGCCTGGTTGGCAGTTTTACCACCCCACCTCGCACCGTGTTCTGTCCTCTCAGGACTTCACGTTTGACGAGTCGGTTCCCTACTACCGTCTCTTCCCCTACCGCACTGCTCCCCTTCCCCCCCCGCCGCTCTTCCTCGCGCCAGGTCCCCCCCCGGTAGACCCCCTCCCCCCCCAGGGTCCTGCTCCTTCAGGTGTGTCCCGGGTAGATGCGGTCGAGCCTGTCGAGGTAGCTGTTAACTCTGGTGCTGCTAGGGAATTGAGCCTGCGGGTGCCGGTTCTGGGGGTGCTGAGCCTGAGCATGCGGAGCCTGGGGGTGCTGAGTCTGGGGGTGCTGAGCCTGGGCGTGCTGAGTCTGGGGGTGCTGAGCCTGGGGTTGCTGACTCTGGGGGTGCGGAGCCTGAGGGTGCTGGGCCTACTCGTGTGGAGTCTGGTGGTGCTGGCCTGGAGGTCCTTCCGGTGCTTCGTCCCAGCGGGAGCCACTCTCTCCGCAGGAGCTGCGTGAGTGGTATGCTAGACGCTGGCGCCGTGCTGCTGGAGCTGGTGGTGCTTCCTGCGCTAGAGGTTCTGCTGCGGCTGGAGGTCCTTCTACTGCTGGGGCTGGTGGGGGTTCTAGAGCCACGGGTCCCGGAGGTGCTCGTACGGGAGGCACTGGAGCTGCCGGGCCTGGTGGTGCTACTGGAGCTTGTTGGGTGCAAATTCACATTGCACGACATCCTGCCGTCTGTTTGTACGAGTATGCGTGTGCGAATGCATTTGCGTGTGAATGGTATGTTCGTGTGTTTGTTTGCTTTCGCATTTTTCGCTTGAAGCATTTGCAGGTACTCGCACAATGTGCGTTTCGGCATAACATTGTACGCGCTATGAATAGTACAAGCAGAAAGGATGAGCTCGCAAAGGAACCCAAGATGGAAGCTTTGCGGTTCGGCTTACTTGATTGCGCAGATTCAGTTCTATCCAACTCGAAATTGTACTGTTTTGTTTGGTTGACTATAGTGTAGCAGGGCAGGCACTATAGGGGTACAATTTAGGTGAAGGTTGGATGTTGTTTGTCTGTATCTTCTTGCTACAGGGCCAGGGGAAACCAGTGGAACCAGCATTTGCTGGTTGGGCAAAGACAAAACAGGTTCTGTTTTTAGGACCTGAACCTGGTTGTTGTTTTCCCAGGTTGGAAAAACAGAACCAGAGGTTGTTTACCAACCTACCACCTGCTGTTTTGTCCAGCCAGGTTGGTTCTGTTGCTTGGAATTATTTGGGATCATCCTTGGTTGTTCCCAGGTTGATTCCCAAGGTCCTTGCTAGCTAGAACTATTTATTCTTTCTTTGTTTGTACCTGGATATAGTGAAATTGATTCAAGCGAATTCCTCCCTTCCTGGAATTTCATTTCTACGCGGTGCGATGGCGGAATGCTACCCGAGTCAACGCTAGTACGCTAGCACTCCAACGCTAGGCAAGCGCTGTCCGAGCCATAACTTCGTAATGGCAGAACTTTTCGCGAGGCAACTTGGCTTATTTTCAAGCTCTTAGAGTGAGCTTCGATATAGGAAATTCTCAGCTTAATCCGATCAACGGTCTGCACGATACGCTGCGCGACGTTCAAGGTACTCTTGCTGTTTTGACTAAGTCCCTCTTGATCCCTCTCTCTACAAACTCGGACCCGAGGATAGGGGCTGGTCTTGTACCAGGCACCCAAGGACCCTTGGAGGTGACCCCGAGGAGAGGTTTTAAGTGTGATAAAGTCTTAATAGCTTGAGTTTATTAGGCCCTTACACCAATAGAGCTGAAGCTGCAGGTGGTGCTGGAGCTGGCAGTGTTGCTGGAGTAGGTGCTGCTGGAGGTATTGGAGCTGGAGCTGCTTCGTCTTCCGGTGGTCCTGCTGGAGCTGGAGCTACTGGCGGTGCTGGAGCTTGGGGTGCTGCTGGAGGTGCTGCTGGAGGTGCTGGAGCTAGAGGTGCTGCTGAAGCCGGTGCTCCTGTGGGTGCTGGACTTGGCGCTACTGGAGCAGCTGGTTGAGCTGCTGGAGCTGTTGGTGCTGACGCTGGGGGTGCAGGTGCTGTCCCTGCTGGTTCTGGAGGTGCTGCGCGGCCACGGCCGTACTTCGTTCTGCTCCTTGAGCAGGTTCTTGGTCTTCCACCCTCTACTGGTCCTGCTCCTCCCTTAGAGTGTCCACCAACTGTCCAGTCCGAGTTACAGTTACAGCCCGCCTCCCCACTACCTGCTCCTTCTCCCTACACTGGTCCTACTGGAGGTCTTGCTGAGCGTCGTAAGCCTACATCTTGTCCTGCGTCACCTGTTCGTGCTGCTCGCACTAGTCATCGTGTTCCGCGTCAGGGTCCTCCTGCAGTCCCAGGCATGCACCAGATGGCACTGCGTCCTTCCACTGCTCCACTGCGTGTCCCTTTGCCGTCTCCTCCAGATTCCTCTGTTCCTGCTCTTGCTGACCCAGAGTCGGACTCCCTTCGTGCTGCCAGCCCTACTCTCACGCGTCTCCTCGCTACTGTAGTCACTGACCCTTCCTTTAACTCCACTGTTGCGTCTGCCTTAGTTGCTGAACTTGTCGACTTCGCTGCTCACTGTCGTCTAGACTACGCCGCTAGTCTTGTTGCTGAGTCTGAGTCTATCTGTCCTCTGTCCGTCGGGAGTGAGTGTGCTCTTAGAGCGGACGTTCTTGAGGACAGGCAGGAGGAGTTCCAGTGTTTTGCTGCTGCTGTACCTCATCTCGTGTCCATGCTGATTGCACCTGAGGGAGACCCGGATGCACCAGACATCCCAACTCCGTGCTCTTACGCAGAGGCGATAGATGGTCCCTACTCCTCTTATTGGCAGCCAGCCATGGACGCAGAGATGGCTTCCTGGAAGTCCACAAGCACCTACGTCGACGAGGTTCCCCCACCTGGGGCGAACATCGTCAGTGGCATGTGGATTTTCAGGGTGAAGCGGCCGCCGGGTTCTCCGCGTGTCTTCAAGGCGCGTTACGTGGCTCGAGGCTTCAGTCAGCGGCAGGGAGTTGAAAACTTTCAGACCTTCTCTCCCACCCCAAAGATGACCACTCTTCGGATGCTGCTGCACATAGCCGCTCAGCGCGACTATGAGCTTCACTCTCTTGACTTCAGCACTACTTTCCTATAGGGCAGCCTGCATGAGGAGATCTGGCTGCGCCGCCCTCCTGGCTTCACTGGGTCGTTTCCTCCTGGTACCAAGTGGAGCCTCCGGCGGCCAGTCTACGGTCTCCGCCAGGCGCCCCGTGCGTGGCACGACACACTGAGGACTACTCTTGCGGCTCTTGGCTTTGCTCCCTCTACTGCCGACCCGTCTCTGTTTTTTACGCACCGACACCTCTTTGCCGCCATTCTACATCCTCGTGTACGTCGACGACTTGGTCTTTGCCACAGCTGACACTGCTAGATGTTGGTGTAAGGGCCTAATAAGCTCAAGCATTTAAGACTTTATCACACTTAAAAACCTCTCCTCGGGGTCACCTCCAAGGGTCCTTGGGTGCCTGGTACAAGACCAGCCCCTATCGTCGGGTCCGAGTTTGTAGAGAGAGGGATCAAGAGGGACTTAGTCAAAACAGCAAGAGTACCTTGAACGTCGCGCAGCGTATCGTGCCGACCATCGATCGGATTAAGCTGGGAATTTCCTATATCGAAGCTCACTCTAAGAGCTTGAAAATAAGCCAAGTTGCCTCGCGAAAAGTTCTGCCATTACGAAGTTATGGCTCGGACAGCGGTAGCCTAGCGTTGGAGTGCTAGCGTACTAGCGTTGACTCGGGTAGCATTCCGCCATCGCACCGCGTAGAAAGGAAATTCCAGCAAGGAAGGAATTGGCTTAAATCAATTTCACTATATCCAGGTACAAACAGAGAAAGAATAAATAGTTCTAGCTAGCAAGGACCTTGGGAATCAACCTGGGAACAACCAAGGATGATCCCAAATAATTCCAAGCAACAGAACCAACCTGGCTGGACAAAACAGCAGGTGGTAGGTTGGTAAACAACCTCTGGTTCTGTTTTTCCAACCTGGGAAAACAACAACCAGGTTCAGGTCCTAAAAACAGAACCTGTTTTGTCTTTGCCCAACCAGCCAAATGCTGGTTCCACTGGTTTCCCCTGGCCCTGTAGCAAGCAGATACAGACAAACAATATCCAACCTTCACCTACATTGTACCCCTATAGTGCCTGCCCTGCTACACTATAGTCAACCAAACAAAACAGTACAATTTCGAGCTGGATAGAACTGAATCTGCGCAATCAAGTAAGCCGAACCGCAAGGCTTCCATCGTCGGCTCCTTAGCGAGCTCGTCCTTTCTGCTTGTACTGTTCATAGCGCGTACAATGTTATGCCGAAGCGCACATTGTGCGAGTACCTGCAAATGCTTCAAGCGAAAATTGCGAAAGCAAACAAACACACGAACATACCATTCACATGCAAATGCATTCGCACACGCATACTCGTACAAACAGACGGCAGGATGTCGTGCAATGTGAATTTGCACCCAACACAGTCCCCCTCAGCCTGCCGGCTGCATCCCCATCATTCCATACTAGTTCATGCTCAGTCCACTCATGCGCACACAACGCCAATGAGGCTCATCTGCAAGCCTCTTGGTGAGGAAGTCTGCTGGCTGCTGGTGAGTCTTGATGTAGATCGGATTCACCGTCCCCCTCTTTACCTCCTTACGCAACCAGTGCCACTTGATACGCATGTGCTTGTTCAGCCCATGAAGCACAGCGTTCCTGGCCATCCCAAGAGCTCCCTTGCTATCACAAAACAGCGGCGTAGCAACCTTTTGCTCCTGGCCAATCTCCTCTAAGAGCCTCCTCTGCCAAATCACCTCCTTCACCCCATGAAACATTGCCATGTACTCTGACTCCACGGAAGAGAGTGCTGTCTCCGTCTGCTTCTTTGACCTCCAACTAACCGGTCCTCCCCCAACTACGCAGATGTATCCTCCCACAGATGAGGAATCCTCCTTCTCAGAGGCCCACGTAGCATCGGTAAAGCAAGTGAAAAAAAGCTTGCCTTCTCCAAGCCTCTCCCCCTTCTCTTTCAGCACCTCAACCCCTTTCTGCTTCACCTGTGCAGATGCAGAGTATTGAACTCCAATGCTTGGGTGAGAGTTCAGATACTTCACCACCCGCTCAGCTGCATCCACCTGCTCCTCTGATGGATTCTGCACCACCCTAGCCAACTGCCCAACCGAGAAAGATATGTCGGGCCTCGTGTGAACTGCTGCATACAAGAGGCTGCTCACCAAGGACTGAAATTGTTGCTGCTCCTCGCCTCAACCCCTTCATCCTCTGCAGCTTTCACAAGCTTGAATTCTGCTGGCAGGGGAGTTGCAACCTTGCGCTCATTCTCAATTCCGTACTTCTCCCCAAGCTCCTTGATGAACTTCTCCTGGTGCAGCTTCAACCACCTGTGATCCAGATCCCTCTCCACGTGCATCCCGAGGTAGTACTTTACCTCCCAAAGGTTCTTGCACTTGAAGTTCTCCATCAGCTGCTGCTGCACCTTCTGGATCTCCTTCATGCTGTTGCTAAAGAGAAGAATGTCGTCCACATAGACCAGAAACAGCACCAGCTTCTCCCCCTCCCCCTTGAGAAAGAGGCTCTCATCACAGCTGCTGGTCCTGAATCCCATCTCCTCTAAAACAGCTGCCAACTTCTGGTACCAGCAGCGTGGCGCCTGCTTCAAGCCGTAGATGGACTTTTTCAGCTTGCATACCCTGCCCGTACCATCCTCATACCCAGGTGGCTGCGTCATGAACACCTCCTCCTCTAAAATCCCGATGAGGAATGCCGTTGATATGTCCATCTGGATAATGAACTTCCCACTAACGGCTGCATCTGCCAACAAGACACGAAGGGTAGGGGGTTTGGCAGTGGGAGCAAAGATCTCATTGAAGTCCCGCTTCTCCTTCTGCATAAACCCCTTAGCCACCAACCTACTCTTGTAGATGGTGACCTGCCCCTTGTCGTCAGTCTTGATCCTTAGCACCCACTTGCATTGTACCGCTTTCTTTCCCTCAGGCAGCACCACTAGTTCCCAAGTCCCATTCTCCAGCAGGCTCTGGTACTCAGCATCCCTGTAAGCTAGCCATTTGTCCCTATCTGGTCCAGCTAATGCCTCCTCCATGCTAGCTGGTTCCTCTGGTGCAGGGGCAAGAAAACAGTACGCAGGCTCATCCTCCTCATCCGGGTCATAGCCATGCGATAGAATCAGCAATGCCTCCTCAGTCCCAAGCTGCTGCTCCGCTACATCAGCTCCTGCAGTCAGCTTCTTAGTAGCCATACGGGTACGTCCTGGCCTGGAGACGGGTGTCTCCCATCCCTTCATAACGACACCCTTCGGCTTCTTAGTTTTCCCCTGCTGCTGCTCTCCTCCCTCGGATCCAGCAGCTCCACTAGTGCTACCACTAGTCTCCACACCATCATTTTCTCCACCAGCAGGTGCCTCCTGTACCTCCTTTCCATCATCACCATCTGCAGCTGCCTCTTCTTCCTCCTCCCATACACTAGGAGTCAGGTCCAGCTGCATGGTGATCTGCTCCATCTGCTGGGACACCCTGGCCTCCGGCTGTTTCTCCCAGCTCCCATACATCATGCCCTCAACAAACTTCACATCCCTGCTGTCAAGCAACACACCCTTGGAAGGCTCCCACAGCAGCCATCCCTTGCTCTCAGCAGCCAGCCCCAAATGCACAGACCAGATTGCACTCGCCCCCAACTTACTGCGGTAGGTCTTGGGGACGTGGGCGACTGCCATGCAACCGAACACCCTCAGCATGTCCACCGGCGGCTTCCTCCCAAGCCACCTCTCCAACGGCACCCACGAGTCATCCCCAACCTTTGTGAGTACCTTCTTCCTAGCGACGGTAGCGTGCCGAACAGCATGGGGCCACATCAAGTTGCCCAGACCAGATTCTATAAGCAGCGCCCTAGCTGTTTCCAGAATTGTCCGGTTCGCCCGTTCTGCTACACCGTTAGACTGTGGGGTGTAAGCCGTGGTCAGCTCCCTCTGGATGCCCTGCTTCTTGAGCCAGGCCGTCATCTCAGCTCCAAGGAACTCACCACCCCGATCTGTCCTAATCCGCTTCACCACACACTCCGCTTGCTTCTCCACAAATGGCAGCCAATCGTCCCGAATCGTGGAGGCGGCGTGATCTTTCTGCTTTAGCGGATACGCCCACATTAGCCTGCTCCAGTCATCCACAATGGTTAGGAAATACCGCTCCCCCTTGTGCCCTTGCACCGGCAGCGGCCCCACCAAGTCCATGTGGACCAGCTCCAACGGCTTTTTGCTCCTGCCAGCCACACTATGGAAGGGGAAACGGGTGAACTTTGAAAGGAGGCAAATTTCACAGTTATCATCGGGTGGTTGTCCGTTCAGCTTCAAGACCTTAACAGCTCCATCCTTCTCCAGCTGCTTCAGCAAAGGCATTGCCACATGCCCCAAACGTCGGTGTGCAGTTGCCCAATCCGTCTCCCCAGATCTGGCCGACACTTTCACACCAACCCCTACAACGGCGTTGCACTCCCCTTGGGATGCAGACCCCTCTCCAGCCTGCCCCCCACCGTGCCACGCCGGCAGCTGCCACATAGATCTGTACACGTCCTTGCTCTCGTGCAGATCCCAAAGCACCCGATTGCCCAGCTTCGCCTTATAAGTGCGAGCCCCATCCGTGTTGGTGTTCACCCCAGCCTTGCCAAGCTTACGGAGGGAGATAAGGTTGGCCTTCAGGTCGGGGACGAGGAGAACGTCGTGCAGCACCACCGGCTTGCCATACGCTCCCTTAAACGCAGCTCGTCCCGCACCAGCCACCTTCAACATGTGTCCAAAGGCAGAGCACACCTCATTAATCGGTGCAGCGCGTAGGTCGTCCAGCAGGTCCTTGCGCGGCGTCATTGTCCAAGCAGCGCCTGTGTCCAACACCCAATAGTCCAGGGGGTGCAGCTCTGCTCCAGCCTTAGCAGATGCGTCTCCTTGCTCCCCCTTGTCTCCCATATGGAAGAATTGGCACCACCGTTGCACTTCGGGTTGTTGTCGGACGAATCAGCGACCATGTTGGCGCCGTTTTTCTGGTTCCTCCGCGCGCCGCCATCCTGGTGACGATTCTGGGGGGTCCATCCATCGGGTTTCTTATAGCACAAAAACCAGGGGTGCCCCTCCTTCTCACAATACCAGCAACTCCCTTTCATTTTACCACCAGCACCCGACTTGCCCCCTCGTCCAGATTTCGCACCGAGACCCCAACCGGTACCTCCTTGTTGGTCGTTGGAGTCGTCGTCTTTCTTTGCACCGCGTCCAGCACCACCGAAGCCACGTCCTTTGCCACGTCGGCTCCCTTGCATCTCGTAGCCGCTGCTGCCGTCGTCTCCACCCCTCACTTGACGGCGACGGAAGTCCTCCTCTAGAATCTTTGTCCGCACCCACTCGAGTGTCCACGAGCTCTGGTTCTGCGGCAGGCTCAATCCTCTCGTGAATTGAAGCCACGATTGCGGCAGCAGCGAGAGCATCTTCAGGCACTTGGTCTGCTCCGGGTAGGTGATTCCCGCGATCGCCAGCCTCGCGTAGAGATCACGCATCTTGTCCAGGATGGGTTGTACCGGCTCTCCCTCGCTTAGGCGCAACGCGGACAGCTCCCTCTCCATCATCAATGTCGCAGCGACGTAGGTAGGGGCGTGCAGCTCCTTCAACACCGTCCACGCCTTCGGACCGCACTCAACCTCCGGCAGCAGGTGCATGACGTGGTGACGCTGGTTCAGCTCCAAACTCTGCGACATCAAGTAGTAGCCAGCCGAGGCGCGCTCGTCCCAATCTTCCTGAAGGGCGGGGTCACTCGGTCTAGGCTCCTCCCCAATCATTAGTTTCAGCAATCCGATCTGACGGAAATAAAGTTGCATTTTCCAGGCCCAATCATCATAGCCCTCACCATTGAACTTCTCGACGGTGAAGTTTTTCAGCACCTCCTTGATCAGCGAGCCCTGGCTTGTTCGCGCTCCCCTTGGCGCAGAAACACCAGAATCTTGGCTACCGCTACGATCTTGGGCTGAAGATTCACCAGCTACCGCCGAGGTGTTCCCCGCCATAGCTACCTATATCGAGGATCACTATAACGCAGCTCTGATACCAGCTTGTTGGTGTAAGGGCCTAATAAACTCAAGCTATTAAGACTTTATCACACTTAAAGACCTCTCCTCGGGATCACCTCCAAGGGTCCTTGGGTGCCTGGTACAAGACCAGCCCCTATCCTCGGGTCCGAGTTTGTAGAGAGAGGGATCAAGAGGGACTTAGTCAAAACAGCAAGAGTACCTTGAACGTCGCGCAGCGTATCGTGCAGACCATCGATCGGATTAAGCTGAGAATTTCCTATATCGAAGCTCACTCTAAGAGCTTTAAAATAAGCCAAGTTGCCTCGCGAAAAGTTCTGCCATTACGAAATTATGGCTCGGATAGCGTTAGCCTAGCGTTGGAGTGCTAGCGTACTAGCGTTGACTCGGGTAGCATTCCGCCGTCGCACCGCGTAGAAACGAAATTCCAGGAAGGGAGGAATTCGCTTGAATCAATTTCACTATATCCAGGTACAAACAGAGAAAGAATAAATAGTTCTAGCTAGCAAGGACCTTGGGAATAAACCTGGGAACAACCAAGGATGATCCCAAATAATTCCAAGCAACAGAACCAACCTGGCTGGACAAAATAGCAGGTGGTAGGTTGGTAAACAACCTCTGGTTCTGTTTTTCCAACCTGGGAAAACAACAACCAGGTTCAGGTCCTAAAAACAGAACCTGTTTTGTCTTTGCCCAACCAGCCAAATGCTGGTTCCACTGGTTTCCCCTGGCCTTGTAGCAAGAAGATACAGACAAACAACATCCAACCTTCACCTAAATTGTACCCCTATAGTGCCTGCCCTGCTACACTATAGTCAACCAAACAAAACAGTACAATTTCGAGTTGGATAGAACTGAATCTGCGCAATCAAGTAAGCCGAACCGCAAAGCTTCCATCGTCGGCTCCTTAGCGAGCTCGTCCTTTCTGCTTGTACTGTTCATAGCGCGTACAATGTTATGCCGAAGCGCACATTGTGCGAGTACCTGCAAATGCTTCAAGCGAAAATTGCGAAAGCAAACAAACACACGAACATACCATTCACATGCAAATGCATTCGTACACGCATACTCGTACAAACAGACGGCAGGATGTCGTGCAATGTGAATTTGCACCCAACACTAGACTCGCCCACGTGAAGTCCGAGCTGCAGAAGAGACACACGTGCACAAACCTGGGAGAACTGCGCAGCTACCTTGGCTTGCAGATCACTCGGGACAGAGCACGGCGCACCATTAACCTGACTCAGTCACACATGGTGCAGCAGGTCCTTCAGCGCTTCGATTTCACGTACTCCTTGCCTCAGGCCACTCCTCTGTCTACTCGCCACTCGCTCTTAGCTCTGCCTTCAGATGAGTCCGTAGAGCCGAGTGGCCCGTACCCAGAGCTTGTTGGCTGCCTCATGTACCTGATGACCTGCACTCGACCTGACCTTGCATACCCTCTTAGCATCTTGGCACGCTATGTTGCTAATGGGAGACACCGACCAGAGCACATGGCTGCAGCGAAGAGGGTGTTGCGCTACTTGTGCAGTACGTCGGGCATGGGGCTCGTGCTTGGAGGGCGGAGTCCAGTGGTCCTCATTGGTCACGCAGACGCGTCTTGGGTTGACGACTTGGCTATGCAGCGGTCGTCACAGGGTTACACCTTCAGCCTTGGTTCCGGCTCTGTTTCGTGGCGGTCTACCCGCTCGTCTTCTGTTCTCAGCTCCTGCTGTGAGGCTGAGATCTACGCAGGGGCCATGGCTGCACAGGAGTTACGCTGGCTCACCTACCTGTTGACTGACCTGGGAGAGCCGCCTCGTTCCCCTCCAGTTCTGTACGTAGACAACAAGGCCATGCTGGCCTTGTGTCAAGAGCACAGACTGGAGCACAGAACGAAGCACATTGCTCTTCGCTACTTCCTTGCTTGTGAGCTACAGCAGCGTAGTCAGCTGCGCCTTGCTTACATGGCCCTTCGGGCCAACATTGCTGATATCTTTTCCAAGGCACTTCAGCCTTGTGATCATCAGCGCTTTTGTACGATGCTAGGTCTTGTGCCTACTTGGCCTCACTTGCTCACTTCTTCACTTTGCGTGTACTGTGATCTATATATACCTGCACGTGCATACTTACCCTTGCTAGGTTTTGGTCACTGCCTTGCTTGTTCACCTTGATATATATATAACTCTGCATATGAACTGGCCTTGTGGCCCTGTGCTTGTGCTCAGATTGTGTGGTGACGTTGTGATCCACCCTGAGTTTGCCTTGCTTTGCTTGACCGGTCAGTTGACCTCTTGTTCTCCCCCACTTTGCCTATGGGGGTGTGTCAAACATACATGATATAGTCTGTGTAGGGTGTAGTGGGTTAAACTAAATGGGATACAACACTGCTAGGTTTCCCTACTTGTACCCATCTCCTTGCTAGTTCAGTCATTCCTCTTTCTTCATACGACGATTCGTGGCGATTCTTGATATTTACTTCGAGGCCGTTGGCTGTTCGACCCCGACACACGACGCATCACGAATTCGGCTCGCAGCGACACTGTTGCGAGGACCAGCACTTACACTCATGTGGCCCGCAGGGAGAAAACGTGGGCGCAGTTCCGAGTGTTGGTGTAAGGGCCTAAAAAACTCAAGCTATTAAGACTTTATCAAACTTAAAACCTCTCCTCGGGGTCACCTCCAAGGGTCCTCGGGTGCCTGGTACAAGACCAGCCCCTATCTTCGGGTCCGAGTTTGTAGAGAGAGGGATCAACAGGGACTTAGTCAAAACAGCAAGAGTACCTTGAACGTCGCGCAGCGTATCGTGAAGACCGTCAATCGGATTAAGCTGAGAATTTCCTATATCGGAGCTCGCTCTAGAAGCTTTAAAATGAACCAAGTTGCCTCGCGAAAAGTTCTGCCATTACGAAGTTATGGCTCGGACAGCGGTTGCCTGGTGTTGGAGTGCTAGCGTACTAGCGTTGACTCGGGTAGCATTCCGCCGTCGCACCGCGTAGAAACGAAACCCCAGGAAGGGAGGAATTCGCTTGAATCAAATTGACTATATTCAGGTACAAACAGAGAAGGAATAAATAGCTCTAGCTAGCAAGGACCTTGGGAATCAAACTGGGAACAACCAGGGATGATCCCAAATAATTCCAAGCAACAGAACCAACCTGGCTGGACAAAACAGCAGGTGGTAGGCTGGTAAACAACCTCTGGTTCTGTTTTTCCAACCTGGGAAAACAACAACCAGGTTCAGGTCCTAAAAACAGAACCTATTTTGTCTTTGCCCAACCAGCCAAATGCTGGATCCGCTGGTTTCCCCTGGCCCTGTAGCATGCAGATACAGACAAAAAACATCCAACCTTCACCTTAATTGTACCCCTTATTTTGCCTGCCCTGCTACACTATAGTCAACCAAACAAAACAGTACAATTTTGAGTTGGATAGAACTGAATCTGCACAATCAATTCAACCGAACCGCAAAGCTTCCATCTTGGGTTCCTTTGCGAGCTCGTCCTTTCTGTTTGTACTGTTCATAGCGCGTACAATGTTGTGCCGAAGCGCACAATGCGCGAGTACCTGCAAATGCTTCAAACGAAAATTGCGAAAGCAAACAAACACACGAACATTCCATTCAGACCCAAATGCATTCGCATACGCATACTCGTACAAACAGACGGGAGGATGTCGTGCAAAGTGAATTTGCACCCAACAGACTCTGTTGGTGTAAAGGGCCTAATAAACTCAAGCTATTAAGACTTTATCACACTTAAAACCTCTCCTCGGGGTCACCTCCAAGGGTCCTTGGGTGCCTGGTACAAGACCAGCCCCTATCCTCGGGTCCGAGTTTGTAGAGAGAGGGATCAAGAGGGACTTAGTCAAAACAGCAAGAGTACCTTGAACGTCGCGCAGCGTATCGTGCACACCGTCGATCGGATTAAGCTGAGAATTTCCTATATCGAAGCTCACTCTAAGAGCTTTAAAATAAGCCAAGTTGCCTCGCGAAAAGTTCTGCCATTACGAAGTTATGGCTCGGACAGCGTTAGCCTAGCGTTCGAGTGCTAGCGTTCTAGCGTTGACTCGGGTAGCATTCCGCCGTCGCACCGCGTAGAAAAGAAATTCCAGCAAGGAAGGAATTCGCCTGAATCAATTTCACTATATTCAGGTACAAACAGAGAAGGAATAAATAGCTCTAGCTAGCAAGGACCTTGGGAATGAACCTGAGAACAACCAGGGATCATCCCAAATAATTCCAAGCAACAGAACCAACCTGGCTGGACAAAATAGCAGGTGATAGGTTGGTGAACAACCTCTGGTTCTGTTTTTCCAACCTGGGAAAACAACAACCAGGTTCAGGTCCTAAAAACAGAACCTGTTTTGTCTTTGCCCAACCAGCCAAATGCTGGTTCCGCTGGTTTCCCCTGGCCCTGTAGCATGCAGATACAGACAAACAACATCCAACCTTCACCTAAATTGTACCCCTATAGTGCCTGCCCTGCTACACTATAGTCAACCAAACAAAACAGTACAATTTCGAGTTGGATAGAACTGAATCTGCGCAATCAAGTAAGTTGAACCGCAAAGCTTCCATCTTGGGTTCCTTTGCGAGCTCGTCCTTTCTGCTTGTACTGTTCATAGCGCGTACAATGTTATGCCGAAGCGCACATTTTGCGAGTACCTGCAAATGCTTCAAGCGAAAATTGCGAAAGCAAACAAACACACAAACATACCATTCACACGCAAATGCATTCGCACACGCATACTCGTACAAACAGACGGCAGGATGTCGTGCAATGTGAATTTGCACCCAACACACTCCCCCTCAGCCTGCCGGCTGCATCCCCATCATTCCATACTAGTTCATGCTCATTCCACTCATGCGCACACAACGCCAATGAGACTCATCCGCAAGCCTCTTGGTGAGGAAGTCTGCTGGCTGCTGGTGAGTCTTGATGTAGATCGGATTCACCGTCCCCCTCTTCACCTCCTTACGCAGCCAGTGCCACTTGATACGCATGTGCTTGTTCAGCCCATGAAGCACAGCGTTCCTGGCCATCCCAAGAGCTCCCTTGCTATCACAAAACAGCGGCGTAGCAACCTTTTGCTCCTGGCCAATCTCCTCCAACAGCCTCCTCAGCCAAATCACCTCCTTCACCCCATGGAACATCGCCATGTACTCTGATTCCACGGAAGAGAGTGCTGTCTCCGTCTGCTTCTTTGACCTCCAACTAACCGGTCCTCCCCCAACTACGCAGATGTATCCTCCCACAGATGAGGAATCCTCCTTCTCAGAGGCCCACGTAGCATCAGTAAAGCAAGTAAGAAAAAGCTTGCCTTCTCCAAGCCTCTCCCCCTTCTCTTTCAGCACCTCAACCCCTTTCTGCTTCACCTGTGCAGATGCGGAGTATTGAACTCCAATGCTTGGGTGAGAGTTCAGATACTTCACCACACGCTCAGCTGCATCCACCTGCTCCTCTGATGGATTCTGCACTGTCAAACATTAGATATGTTCTGCTTGTGTAGGCTACAGTGGGTTAGCCTATAGGGGGTACACAATTCTAGGGTTTCCTACTTGTACTCATTTCACTGCTAGTTCATTCATTTTCTGTTCGCTTATTCTCACATGGTATAGAGCGGGTCCTTCTACGGACCGTTTTTTCTTGGGCCCACCGAAGCGCCCCCCCGAGGCGCGATCTTTTTTTAGCGACCCCTCGGGTCGCCATTTCCCCTGCGGCCCCGCCGCCTTCACTGACGCGGCCCCGCCGCCCTCTCTGTCGCGGCCCCGCCGCCTGCTCTCACGCGGCCCCGCCCCGGCTCCTTTGCGGCCCCGCCGCCTGCTCTCGCGCGGCCCCGCCCCGGCTTCTACGCGGCCCCGCCCCGGCTTTCACGCGGCCCCGCCGACGGCTTTGTCGCGGCCCCGCCCAGGCCCTTACGCGGCTCCGCCGCCTGCTCTCACGCGGCCCCGCCCCGGCTCCTTCGCGGCCCCGCCGCCTGCTCTCGCGCGGCCCCGCCCCGGCTTCTACGCGGCCCCGCCCCGGCTTTCACGCGGCCCCGCCGACGGCTTTGTCGCGGCCCCGCCCAGGCCCTTACGCGGCTCCGCCGCCTGCTCTCACGCGGCCCCGCCCCGGCTCCTTCGCGGCCCCGCCGCCTGCTCTCGCGCGGCCCCGCCCCGGCTTCTACGCGGCCCCGCCCCGGCTTTCACGCGGCCCCGTCGACGGCTCTGTCGCGGCCCCGCCCAGGCCCTTACGCGGCCCCGCCGCCTGCCCCCGTCGCGGCCCGGTCACCTCCTGACAGCCCCGCCGTCCCTTCGTGACGGCCCCGCCGTCCCCTCCTGACGGCTCCTGCCGTCCCCTTCTACCGGCCCCGCAACTGCTCCTGCTGGCCCCGCCGCTGCACCTACCGGCCCCCCCCACCACCCACCCCCCCCCTTTTCCCGTCGCCTGTCGAGGCGACCTGAGGGGGCCGCTTGCGGTGGCAGGTGTGTGGCCTCCCCTGCTTCTCCTCCTCCTTCATCTCCCACTGCAGCAGCCGAGCCGCTCACCTGCAGCAGCCGAGCCGCCCCACCGCCGAGCCGCCCTGCACCCGAGCCGCCCAGCAGCCGAGCCACCCTGCCGCCGAGCCGCCGGGTCGCTGAGCTGCTGAGCTGCAGTTGCTGCCGAGCCGCCCTGCCGCCGAGCCGCCGAGTCACCGAGCTGCTGAGCTGCAGTTGCTGCCGAGCCGCCTTGCCGCCGAGCCGCCCGAGTCGCCCGAGCCGCCGAGCCGCCGAGCTGCCGAGCCGCTGAGTCGCCGAGCCTACTCTTCCCACCACTGGTGAGCTCTTGCCCTGCTAGCACGCTGCGCGTCGCCTGCTTGCCTGCCTGCCTGCCTTTTGGCTTGCCTGGCTGCCTGCCTCCCTGCTGCTAGTCCTGCTCCTGCTTCTACTTGCGGAGCCAAATGCAGCCCCAGCGACGCCGGCGTGAGTCCCTCACGCCCCAGCAGCTGCGTGAGTGGTACGCTGGTTGGGGCTGTAGGGGTGGCGACGCTACTCCTACTTCCACTCCTGCTGCTTCTACTCGTGGTGGCGGCCAGATGCAGCTCTCGCGACCCTCTCGCGTGTCTCTCACGCCTCGCCAGCTTCGTGAGTGGTACGCTCAGAGTGGAGGGTCTCTCAGTGCTGTTCGCTGCTCTTACGTGATTCGCACTGGTACTCGGACTGGTCAGCCTTGTGGGACACGTAGTCATACACCGTCCAGCTGCTTCGCCCGTCTGAGCGACGCCTGGCGTACCGTGTTTGGCGACGAGGCTGAGCTTCCCGACTGGGTGGAGTTGCTTAGGCAGAGGGTAGATATATATGCTCTTGACTATGATGCTATTCTCACTGCCATGTATGCATTGCCTACTAGTGCTGACCGTGCCGGTCACCTGTGCGTCCCGCCTGACCCAGGTATAGGACCTGCTGCTCTAGCTACTGGTGAGGCTGCTGCTCTGGGTGCTAGTGAGTCTCCTGCTCCAGGTACAGGTGCGGCTGCTGCTCTAGGTGCTAGTGAGTCTGCTTCCTCAGGTGCGGGTGAGGCTGCGCTCTCAGGTACCGCGTTGGCTTCTGCCTCCCTCACCTTTACACTTGACTCTGGGGCTTCTCGCTCCTTCTTTCGGGACCGCACCACACTCACGCCGCTTGGTCGGCCGGTTGCAGTCTCCCTGGCTGACCCCTCTGGGGGTCCTGTCCTCGCTCACTTCTCCACTGTCCTCCCGTGTCCGGCTGCCCCCTCGGGCACCCTGTCTGGCCTGTACCTCCCCTCGTTCTCGACGAACTTGGTGAGTGGTGCAGACCTACAGGATGCGGGGGTTCACCAGTTCACTCCTGCGAGTCAGCGGGTGACCCACTGCACGGACGCACGCACAGGCCGGCACCTGGCCACGTTCTCGCGTCGGCCGGGGTCGAGCCTCTACACCCTGACCACTGAGTCTCCTCCTGTCCCCGCGTCCGGTCAGGTAGCAGCGTCGGGTCAGGTGTTTGCTGCTGCGTCCAGGTCTGGTCCTGAGTCTGCCCCCTGTTCGTGTCGCCTCCTGTCTCACGAGACTCTTCTGTGGCACCACCGTCTAGGCCACCCCTCCTTGCCCCGTCTTCGGGGCATGGCTTCCCGTGTCCTTGTCTCTGGTCTTCCCCAGTCTCTCCCTCCCCTTCCTTCGGGACCAGGACCTTCCTGTGTCCCCTGTGTCGAGGGGCGCCTCAGGGCTGCTCCTCACTCCTCCCAGTTTCCCCCGACAGAGGCTCCTCTGCAGACGCTTCACATGGACGTGTGGGGCCCGGCCCCCGTCCGTGGGCAGGGTCACGAGCGCTACTTCCTGTTGGTGGTTGACGACTACTCGCGTTACACCTCAGTCTTCCCCTTGCGCAGCAAGGGTGCTGTCACTGAGGTGCTGATCGACTGGATCCGCGAGGCTCGTCTCCAGCTCAGGAGGAGCTTCGGCTCGGACTTTCCTGTTCTGCGTCTGCACTCTGACCGAGGTGGGGAGTTCTCCTCTCGCCTTCTGCGAGACTACTGTCGTGCACAGGGGATCCGCCAGACCTTTACGCTTCCGGACTCTCCACAGCAAAATGGGATTGCTGAGCGCCGCATTGGCATGGTCATGGATGTCGCTCGTACGTCCATGATGCATGCGGCTGCCCCCCATTTTCTGTGGCCGTTTGCGGTTCAGTACGCGGCGCATCAGCTCAACCTTCACCCCAGGGTCTCTCGGCCCGCGATGTCCCCAGTGTTACTGTGGACGGGGAAGGTTGGCGATGCGTCTGCGTTCCGTGTCTGGGGATCTCGGGCGTTTGTCCGCGACTTGTCTGCGGACAAGCTGTCCCCCCGTGCTGCTCCCTGTGTCTTCCTTGGCTTCCCCCCTGACGCTCCAGGGTGGCAGTTCTACCACCCCTCCTCTCGTCGTGTTCTGTCCTCCCAGGACGTCACGTTCGACGAGTCAGTCCCCTTCTACCGCCTCTTCCCCTACCGTACTCCTTCCCTTCCCCCCCCACCGGACTTCCTGGTACCAGTTCCCCCCCCGGTAGACCCCCTCCCCCCTCAGGTTCCTGCCCCTTCAGGTGTGTCCCAGGTAGACACGGTCGAGCCAGTCGAGGTTGCTGCTGAGTCTGGTCCTGCTGTGGGTGCTGAGCCTGGGGGTGCTGCTGCTGGGGGTGCTGAGCCTGGGGGTGCTGAGCCTGGGGGTGCGAGGCCGGGGGGTGCTGAGTCTGGGGGTGCTGAGCCGGGGGGTGCTGAGCCGGAGGGTGCTACGTCAGGAGCTGCTGAGCCTGGGGGTGCTGGGCCTGGAGGTGCAGAGCCTGCGCCTGCTGGACCTGGGGGCTCTCCGGTTCTTCCGTCTCGGCGGGAGCCGCTCTCTCCACAGGAGCTGCTCCCTCTCCTTACACTGGTCCTACTGGAGGTCTTGCTGAGCGTCGTGAGCCTGCGTCTCGTCCCGCGTCGCCTGTTCGTGCTACTCGCGCTAGTGGTCGCGGTTCGCGTCAGCGTCCTCCTCCTGTCCCTGGCACGCACCGGATGTCTCTGCGTCCGTCCACTGCTCCTCTGCGTGCCCCTTTGCCTTCTCCTCCTGAGTCCTCTCTTCCTTCGCTTGCCGACCCTGAGTCGGACTCTCTTCGCGCTGCCAGTCCTACTGTCACGCGTCTGCTTGCTACTGTCGTCACTGACCCCTCTTTTGAGTCCACTGCTGCGTCTGCTCTAGTCGCTGAGCTCGTTGACTTTGCTGCTCGCTGTCGTCTCGACTACGCTGCTGGTCTTGTTGCTGAGTCTGCGTCTGTCTGTCCTCCGTCCGTCGGGGGTGAGTGTGCTCTTGGCACGGACGTCCTAGAGGACAGACAGGAGGAGTTACTGTGTCTAGCGGCTGCTTCACCTCATCTCGCGTCTGTACTGCTTGCCCCTGAGGGAGACCCGGATGCACTAGACATCCCGACTCCGCGTTCTTACGCGGAGGCCGTAGAGGGTCCCTACTCCTCTCAGTGGCAGGCAGCTATGGATGCAGAGATGGCTTCCTGGAAGTCCACAGGCACCTACGTTGACGCAGTTCCCCCTCCTGGGGCGAACATCGTCAGTGGCATGTGGATCTTCCGGGTGAAGCGGCCGCCGGGCTCTCCACCTGTCTTCAAGGCGCGGTACGTTGCTCGTGGCTTCAGTCAGCGGCAGGGAGTTGACTACTTTCAGACCTTCTCTCCCACCCCGAAGATGACCACTCTTCGGGTGCTGCTGCACATAGCCGCTCAGCGCGACTACGAGCTTCACTCTCTCGACTTCAGCACTGCGTTCCTGCAGGGTAGCCTGCACGAGGAGATCTGGCTGCGCCGTCCACCTGGCTTCACTGGGACTTTCCCTCCTGGCACCCAGTGGAGCCTCCGACGGCCAGTCTACGGTCTCCGCCAGGCACCGCGTGAGTGGCACGACACACTGAGGACTACGCTGGCGGCACTTGGGTTTGCTCCTTCTACTGCTGACCCGTCGCTGTTTCTGCGCACCGACACTTCACTGCCGCCGTTCTACATCCTTGTGTACGTCGACGACTTGGTCTTTGCCACAGCGGACACTGCTGGACTCGCCTACGTGAAGTCCGAGCTGCTGAAGAGACACACGTGCACAGACCTGGGTGAACTGCGCAGCTACCTTGGCTTGCAGATCACTCGGGACAGAGCACGCCGCACCATTACCTTGACTCAGTCACACATGGTGCAGCAGGTCCTTCAGCGCTTCGGCTTCACGTACTCCTCGCCTCAGGCCACTCCTCTGCCTACTCGCCACTCACTCTCAGCTCTGCCTTCGGATGAGTCCGTAGAGTCGAGTGGTCCGTATGCAGAGCTTGTTGGCTGCCTCATGTACCTGATGACCTGCACACGACCTGACCTTGCATACCCTCTGAGCATTCTTGCACGCTATGTTGCTCCTGGGAGACACAGACCAGAGCACATGGCTGCAGCGAAGAGGGTATTGCGCTACCTGTGCAGTACGTCGGGCATGGGGCTTGTGCTTGGAGGGCGGAGTCCAGTGGTCCTTACCGGCCACGCGGACGCTTCTTGGGCTGACGACCAGGCTACGCAGCGGTCGTCACAGGGTTACACCTTCAGCCTTGGTTCCGGCTCTGTCTCGTGGCGGTCTACTCGCTCGTCTTCGGTTCTCGGCTCCAGTTGTGAGGCTGAGATCTACGCCGGGGCCATGGCTGCACAGGAGCTTCGCTGGCTCACCTACCTGCTGACTGACCTTAGAGAGCCGCCTCGTTCTCCTCCAGTGCTGTACGTAGACAACAAGGCCATGCTGGCCTTGTGTCGAGAGCAGCGCTTGGAGCACAGAACGAAGCACATTGCTCTCCGCTACTTCCTTGCTCGTGAGCTGCAGCAGCGTGGTCAGTTGCGACTTGCGTACGTGGCCTCTGAGGCCAACACTGCTGATGTGTTCACCAAGGCACTCGCGCCTTGTGACCATCAGCGCTTTTGCACCCAGCTGGGTCTTGTGCCTGTCTTGCCTCACTTGCTCTCCTCTTGACTTCACTTGTACTATGACATATATGTATACCTGCTCTTGCTTGTCTAGTTTTATATATATGTCTGTACTCCTGCATGTGAACTGGCCTCTGGCCCTGCTCTTGTGCTCGGACTGTGTGGTGACTTTGTGATCCACCCTGAGCTTGCTTTGCTTTGCTTGACTGGTCTTGTGACCCCTTGTTCTCCCCCACTTTGCCTATGGGGGTGTGTCAAACATTAGATATGTTCTGCTTGTGTAGGCTACAGTGGGTTAGCCTATAGGGGGTACACAATTCTAGGGTTTCCTACTTGTACTCATTTCACTGCTAGTTCATTCATTTTCTGTTCGCTTATTCTCACATGCACTACCCTAGCCAGCTGCCCAACCGAGAAAGAGATGTCGGGTCTCGTGTGAACTGCTGCATACAAGAGGCTGCCCACCAAGGACTGAAATTGCTGCTGCTCCTCGGCTTCAACCCCTTCATCCTCTGCAGCTTTCACAAGCTTGAATTCTGCTGGCAGGGGAGTTGCAACCTTGCGCTCATTCTCAATTCCGTACTTCTCCCCAAGCTCCTTGATGAACTTCTCCTGGTGCAGCTTCAACCACCTGTGATCCAGATCCCTCTCCACGTGCATCCCGAGGTAGTACTTTACCTCCCCAAGGTTCTTGCACTTGAAGTTCTCCATCAGCTGCTGCTGCACCTTCTGGATCTCCTTCATGCTGCTGCTAAAGAGAAGAATGTCGTCCACATAGACCAGAAACAGCACCAGCTTCTCCCCCTCCCCCTTGAGAAAGAGGCTCTCATCACAGCTGCTGGTCCTGAATCCCATCTCCTCTAAAACAGCTGCCAACTTCTGGTACCAGCAGCGTGGCGCCTGCTTCAAGCCATAGATGGACTTTTTCAGCTTGCACACCCTGCCCGTACCATCCTCATACCCAGGTGGCTGCGTCATGAACACCTCCTCCTCTAAAATCCCGTTGAGAAATGCCGTTGATATGTCCATCTGGATAATGAACTTCCCACTAACGGCTGCATCTGCCAACAAGACACGAAGGGTAGGGGGTTTGGCAGTGGGAGCAAAGATCTCATTGAAGTCCCGCTTCTCCTTCTGCATAAACCCCTTAGCCACCAACCTACTCTTGTAGATGGTGACCTGCCCCTTGTCGTCAGTCTTGATCCTTAGCACCCACTTGCATTGTACCGCTTTCTTTCCCTCAGGCAGCACCACTAGTTCCCAAGTCCCATTCTCCAGCAGGCTCTGGTACTCAGCATCCCTAGAAGCTAGCCATTTGTCCCTATCTGGTCCAGCTAATGCCTCCTCCATGCTAGCTGGTTCCTCTGGTGCAGGGGCAAGAAAACAGTACGCAGGTTGATCCTCCTCATCCGGGTCATAGCCATGCGGTAGAATCAGCAATGCCTCCTCGGTCCCAAGCTGCTGCTCCGCTACATCAGCTCCTGCAGTCAGCTTCTTAGTAGCCATACGGGTACGTCCTGGCCTGGAGACGGGTGTCTCCCATCCCTTCATAATAACACCCTTCGGCTTCTTAGTTTTCCCCTGCTGCTGCTCTCCTCCCTCGGATCCAGCAGCTCCACTAGTGCTACCGCTAATCTCCACACCATCACCTCCACCAGCAGGTGCCTCCTGCACCTTCTCTTTATCACCACCCTCTGCAGCTGACTCCTCTCCCTCCTCCCACACACTAGGAGTCAGGTCCAGCTGCATGGTAATCTGCTCCATCTGCTGGGACACCCTGGCCTCCGGCTGTTTCTCCCAGCTCCCATACATCATGCCCTCAACAAACTTCACATCCCTGCTGTCAAACAATACACCCTTGGAAGGCTCCCACAACAGCCATCCCTTGCTCTCAGCAGCCAGCCCCAAATGCACACACCAGATTGCACTCGCCCCCAACTTACTGCGGTAGGTCTTGGGGACGTGGGCGACTGCCATGCAACCGAACACCCGCAGCATGTCAACCGGCGGCTTCCTCCCAAGCCACCTCTCCAACGGCACCCACGAGTCATCCCCAACCTTTGTGAGTACCCTGTTCCTAGCGACGGTAGCGTGCCGAACAGCATGGGGCCACATGGAGTTGCCCAGCCCAGATTCTATGAGCAGCGCCCTAGCTGTCTCCAGAATTGTCCGGTTCGCCCGTTCTGCTACACCGTTAGACTGTGGGGTGTAAGCCGTGGTCAGCTCCCTCTGGATGCCCTGCTTCTTGAGCCAGGCTGTCATCTCAGCTCCAAGGAACTCACCACCCCGATCTGTCCTAATCCGCTTCACCACACACTCCGCTTGCTTCTCCACGAACGGCAGCCAATCGTCCCGAATCGTGGAGGCGGCGTGATCTTTCTGCTTCAGCGGATACGCCCACATTAGCCTGCTCCAGTCATCCACTATGGTTAGGAAGTACCGCTCCCCCTTGTGCCCTTGCACCGGCAGCGGCCCCACCAAGTCCATGTGGACCAGCTCTAACGGCTTCTTGCTCCTGCCAGCCACACTATGGAAGGGGAAACGGGTGAACTTTGAAAGGAGGCAAATTTCACAGTTATCATCGGGTGGTTGTCCGTTCAGCTTTAAGCCCTTAACGGCTTCATCCTTCTCCAGCTGCTTCAGCAAAGGCATTGCCACATGCCCCAAACGTCGGTGTGCAGTTGCCCAATCTGTCTCCCCAGATCTGGCCGACACTTTCACACCAACCCCTCCAACGGCGTTGCACTCCCCCTGGGATGCAGACCCCTCTCCAGCCTGCCCCCCACCGTGCCACGCCAGCGCCGGCAGCTGCCACATAGATCTGTACACGTCCTTGCTCTCGTGCAGATCCCAAAGCACCCGATTGCCCAGCTTCCCCTTATAAGTGCGAGCCCCATCCGTGTTGGTGTTCACCCCAGCCTTGCCAAGCTTACGGAGGGAGATGAGGTTGGCCTTCAGGTCGGGGACGAGGAGAACGTCGTGCAGCACCACCGGCTTGCCATCCGCTCCCTTAAATGCAGCTCGTCCCGCACCAGCCACCTTCAACATGTGTCCAGAGGCAGAGCACACCTCATTAATCGGTGCAGCGCGTACGTCGTCCAGCAGGTCCTTGCGCGGCGTCATTGTCCAAGCAGCGCCTGTGTCCAACACCCAATAGTCCAGGGGGTGCAGCTCTGCTCCAGCCTTAGCAGATGCGTCTCCTTGCTCCCCCTTGTCTCCCATATGGAAGAATTGGCCCGCGGTGCGCTCCTTCTTCTTCTCCGCACCGCCGTTGCCCTTCGGGTTGTTGTCGGACGAATCAGCGACCATGTTGGCGCCGTTTTTCTGGTTCCTCCGCGCGCCGCCATCCTGGTGACGATTCTGGGGGGTCCATCCATCGGGTTTCTTATAGCACAAAAACCAGGGGTGCCCTTCCTTCTCACAATACCAGCAACTCCCTTTCATTTTGCCACCAGCACCCGACTTGCCCCCACGTCCAGATTTCGCACCGCGACCCCAACCGGTACCTCCTTGTTGGTCGTTGGAGTCGTCGTCTTTCTTTGCACCGCGTCCAGCACCACCGAAGCCACGTCCTTTGCCACGTCGGCTCCCTTGCATCCCGTAGCCGCTGCTGCCGTCGTCTCCACCCCTCAGTTGGCGGCGACGGAAGTCCTCCTCCAGAATCTTCGTCCGCACCCACTCGAGCGTCCACAAGCTCTGGTTCTGCGGCAGGCTCAATCCGCTCGTAAATTGAAGCCACGATTCCGGCAGCAGCGAGAGCATCTTCAAGCACTTTGTTTGCTCCGGGTAGGTGATTCCTGCGGTCGCCAACTTCGCGTAGAGGTCGCGCAATTTGTCCAGGACAGGTTGCACCGGCTCTCCCTCGCTCAGTCGCAACGCGGACAGCTCCCTCTCCAGCATCAATGTTGCAACAACGGAGGTCGGGGCGTGCAGCTCCTTCAACACGGTCCACGCCTTCGGACCGCACTCAACCTCCGGCAGCAGGTGCATGACGTGGTGACGCTGGTTCAGCTCCAAACTCTGCGACATCAAGTAGTAGCCAGCCGAGGCGCGCTCGTCCCAATCTTCCTGAAGGGCGGGGTCACTCGGTCTAGGCTCCTCCCCAATCATTAGTTTCAGCAATCCGATTTGACGGAAATAAAGTTGCATTTTCCAGGCCCAATCATCATAGCCCTCACCATTGAACTTCTCGACGGTGAAGTTTTTCAGCACCTCCTTGATCAGCGAGCCCTGGCTTGTTCGCGCTCCCCTTGGCGCAGAAACACCAGAATCTTGGCTGCCGCTACGATCTTGGGCTGAAGATTCACCAGCTACCGCCGAGGTGTTGCCCGCCATAGCTACCTATAACGAGGATCACTATAACGCAGCTCTGATACCAGCTTGTTGGTGTAAAGGGCCTAATAAACTCAAGCTATTAAGACTTTATCACACTTAAAACCTCTCCTCGGGGTCACCTCCAAGGGTCCTTGGGTGCCTGGTACAAGACCAGCCCCTATCCTCGGGTCCGAGTTTGTAGAGAGAGGGATCAAGAGGGACTTAGTCAAAACAGCAAGAGTACCTTGAACGTCCCGCAGCGTATCGTGCACACCGTCGATCGGATTAAGCTGAGAATTTCCTATATCGAAGCTCACTCTAAGAGCTTTCAAATAAGCCAAGTTGCCTCGCGAAAAGTTCTGCCATTACGAAGTTATGGCTCGGACAGCGTTAGCCTAGCGTTCGAGTGCTAGCGTTCTAGCGTTGACTCGGGTAGCATTCCGCCGTCGCACCGCGTAGAAAAGAAATTCCAGCAAGGAAGGAATTCGCTTGAATCAATTTCACTATATTCAGGTACAAACAGAGAAGGAATAAATAGCTCTAGCTAGCAAGGACCTTGGGAATGAACCTGAGAACAACCAGGGATCATCCCAAATAATTCCAAGCAACAGAACCAACCTGGCTGGACAAAATAGCAGGTGATAGGTTGGTGAACAACCTCTGGTTCTGTTTTTCCAACCTGGGAAAACAACAACCAGGTTCAGGTCCTAAAAACAGAACCTGTTTTGTCTTTGCCCAACCAGCCAAATGCTGGTTCCGCTGGTTTCCCCTGGCCCTGTAGCATGCAGATACAGACAAACAACATCCAACCTTCACCTAAATTGTACCCCTATAGTGCCTGCCCTGCTACACTATAGTCAACCAAACAAAACAGTACAATTTCGAGTTGGATAGAACTGAATCTGCGCAATCAAGTAAGTTGAACCGCAAAGCTTCCATCTTGGGTTCCTTTGCGAGCTCGTCCTTTCTGCTTGTACTGTTCATAGCGCGTACAATGTTATGCCGAAGCGCACATTTTGCGAGTACCTGCAAATGCTTCAAGCGAAAATTGCGAAAGCAAACAAACACACAAACATACCATTCACACGCAAATGCATTCGCACACGCATACTCGTACAAACAGACGGCAGGATGTCGTGCAATGTGAATTTGCACCCAACAGACTCCCCCTCAGCCTGCCGGCTGCATCCCCATCATTCCATACTAGTTCATGCTGATTCTACTGATACGCATACAACGCCAATGAGGCTCATCCACAAGCCTCTTGGTGAGGAAGTCTACTGGCTGCTTGTGAGTCTTGATGTAGATCTGATTCACCGTCCCCCTCTTCACCTCTTTACGCAGCCAGTGCCACTTGATACGCATATGCTTGTTCAGCCCATGAAGCACAGTGTTTCTGGCCATCCCAAGAGCTCCTGACCAATCTCCTCAAACAGCCTCCTCAGCCAAATCACCTCCTTCACCCCATGGAACATTGCCATGTACTCTGATTCCACGGAAGAGAGTGCCGTCTCCGTCTGCTTCTTTGACCTCCAACTAACAGGTCCTCCCCCAACTACATAGATGTATCCTCCCACAGATGAGGAGTCCTCCTTCACGGAAGCCCACGTAACATCTGTAAAGCAACTGAGAAACCGCTTGCCTTCTCCAAGCCTCTCCTCCTTCTATTTCAGCACCTCAACCCCTTTCTGCTTCACCTGTGCAGATGTGGAGTATTGAACTCCAATGCTTGGGTGAGAGTTCAGATACATCACCACACGCTCAGCTGCATCCACCTGCTCCTCTGATGGATTCTGCACCACCCTAGCCAGCTGCCCAACCGAGAAAGAGATGTCGGGCCTTGTGTGAACTGCTGCATACAAGAGGCTGCCCACCAAGGACTGAAATTTCTGCTGCTCCTCGGCTTCAACCCCTTCATCCTCTGCAGCTTTCACGAACTTGAATTCTGCTGGCAGGGGAGTTGCAACCTTGCGCTCATTCTCAATCCCATACTTCTCCCCCAGCTCCTTGATCAACTTTTCCTGGTGCAGCTTCAACCACCTGTAATCTGGATCCCTCTCTACGTGCATCCCGAGGTAGTACTTTACCTCCCCAAAGTTCTTGCACTTGAAGTTCTCCATCAGCTGCTGCTGCACATTCTGGATCTCTTTCATGCTGCTGCTAAAGAGACCAGCTTCTCCCCCTCGCCCTTGAGAAAGAGGCTCTCATCACAGCTGCTGGTCCTGAATCCCATCTCCTCTAAAACAGCTGCCAACTTCTGGTACCAGCAGTGTGGCGCCTGCTTCAGGCCGTAGATGGACCTTTTCAGCTTGCACACCCTGCCCGTACCATCCTCATACCCAGGCGGCTGCGTCCTATACACATTGTCCTTTAAAATCCCATTGAGGAATGCCGTTGATATATCCATCTGAACGATGAATTTCCTGTTGGGTGCAAATTCACATTGCACGACATCCTGCCGTCTGTTTGTACGAGTATGCGTGTGCGAATGCATTTGCGTGTGAATGGTATATTCGTGTGTTTGTTTGCTTTCGCAATTTTTGCTTGAAGCATTTGCAGGTACTCGCACAATGTGCGCTTCGGCATAACATTGTACGCGCTATGAACAGTACAAGCAGAAAGGACGAGCTCGCAAAGGAACCCAAGATGGAAGCTTTGTGGTTCGGATTACTTGATTGCGCAGATTCAGTTCTATCCAACTCGAAATTGTACTGTTTTGTTTGGTTGACTATAGTGTAGCAGGGCAGGCACTATAGGGGTACAATTTAGGTGAAGGTTGGATGTTGTTTGTCTGTATCTGCATGCTACAGGGCCAGGGGAAACCAGCGGAACCAGCATTTGGCTGGTTGGGCAAAGACAAAACAGGTTCTGTTTTTAGGACCTGAACCTGGTTGTTGTTTTCCCAGGTTGGAAAAACAGAACCAGAGGTTGTTCACCAACCTACCACCTGCTATTTTGTCCAGCCAGGTTGGTTCTGTTGCTTGGAATTATTTGGGATCTGTTGGTGTAAGGGCCTAATAAACTCAAGCTATTAAGACTTTATCACACTTAAAACCTCTCCTCGGGGTCACCTCCAAGGGTCCTTGGGTGCCTGGTACAAGACCAGCCCCTATCCTCGGGTCCGAGTTTGTAGAGAGAGGGATCAAGAGGGACTTAGTCAAAACAGCAAGAGTACCTTGAACGTCGCGCAGCGTATCGTGCAGACCGTCGATCGGATTAAGCTGAGAATTTCCTATATCGAAGCTCTCTCTAAGAGCTTTAAAATAAGCCCAGTTGCTCCGCGAAAAGTTTTGCCATTACGAAGTTATGGCTCGGACAGCGTTAGCCTAGCGTTGGAGTGCTAGCGTACTAGCGTTGACTCGGGTAGCATTCCGCCGTCGCACCGCGTAGAAACAAAATTCCAGGAAGGGAGGAATTCGCTTGAATCAATTTCACTATGTTCAGGTACAAACAGAGAAGGAATAAATAGCTCTAGCTAGCAAGGACCTTGGGAATCAACCTGGGAACAACCAGGGATGATCCCAAATAATTCCAAGCAACAGAACCAACATGGCTGGACAAAATAGCAGGTGATAGGTTGGTGAACAACCTCTGGTTCTGTTTTTCCAACCTGGGAAAACAACAACCAGGTTCAGGTCCTAAAAACAGAACCTGTTTTGTCTTTGCCCAACCAGCCAAATGCTGGTTCCGCTGGTTTCCCCTGGCCCTGTAGCATGCAGATACAGACAAACAACATCCAACCTTCACCTAAATTGTACCCCTATAGTGCCTGCCCTGCTACACTATAGTCAACCAAACAAAACAGTACAGTTTCGAGTTGGATAGAACTGAATCTGCGCAATCAAGTAAGCCGAACTGCAAAGCTTCCATCTTGGGTTCCTTTGCGAGCTCATCCTTTCTGCTTGTACTGTTCATAGCGCGTACAATGTTATGCCGAAGCGCACATTTTGCGAGTACCTGCAAATGCTTCAAGCGAAAATTGCGAAAGCAAACAAACACACAAACATACCATTCACACGCAAATGCATTCGCACACGCATACTCGTACAAACAGACGGCAGGATGTCGTGCAATGTGAATTTGCACCCAACACACTCCCCCTCAGCCTGCCGGCTGCATCCCCATCATTCCATACTAGTTCATGCTCATTCCACTCATGCGCACACAACGCCAATGAGGCTCATCCGCAAGCCTCTTGGTGAGGAAGTCTGCTGGCTGCTGGTGAGTCTTGATGTAGATCGGATTCACCGTCCCCCTCTTCACCTCCTTACGCAGCCAGTGCCACTTGATACGCATGTGCTTATTCAGCCCATGAAGCACAGCGTTCCTGGCCATCCCAAGAGCTCCCTTGCTATCACAAAACAGCGGCGTAGCAACCTTTTGCTCCTGGCCAATCTCCTCCAACAGCCTCCTCAGCCAAATCACCTCCTTCACCCCATGGAACATCGCCATGTACTCTGATTCCACGGAAGAGAGTGCTGTCTCCGTCTGCTTCTTTGACCTCCAACTAACCGGTCCTCCCCCAACTACGCAGATGTATCCTCCCACAGATGAGGAATCCTCCTTCTCAGAGGCCCACGTAGCATCAGTAAAGCAAGTGAGAAAAAGCTTGCCTTCTCCAAGCCTCTCCCCCTTCTCTTTCAGCACCTCAACCCCTTTCTGCTTCACCTGTGCAGATGCGGAGTATTGAACTCCAATGCTTGGGTGAGAGTTCAGATACTTCACCACACGCTCAGCTGCATCCACCTGCTCCTCTGATGGATTCTGCACTACCCTAGCCAGCTGCCCAACCGAGAAAGAGATGTCGGGTCTCGTGTGAACTGCTGCATACAAGAGGCTGCCCACCAAGGACTGAAATTGCTGCTGCTCCTCGGCTTCAACCCCTTCATCCTCTGCAGCTTTCACAAGCTTGAATTCTGCTGGCAGGGGAGTTGCAACCTTGCGCTCATTCTCAATCCCGTACTTCTCCCCAAGCTCCTTGATGAACTTCTCCTGGTGCAGCTTCAACCACCTGTGATCCAGATCCCTCTCCACGTGCATCCCGAGGTAGTACTTTACCTCCCCAAGGTTCTTGCACTTGAAGTTCTCCATCAGCTGCTGCTGCACCTTCTGGATCTCCTTCATGCTGCTGCTAAAGAGAAGAATGTCGTCCACATAGACCAGAAACAGCACCAGCTTCTCCCCCTCCCCCTTGAGAAAGAGGCTCTCATCACAGCTGCTGGTCCTGAATCCCATCTCCTCTAAAACAGCTGCCAACTTCTGGTACCAGCAGCGTGGCGCCTGCTTCAAGCCGTAGATGGACTTTTTCAGCTTGCACACCCTGCCCGTACCATCCTCATACCCAGGCGGCTGCGTCATGAACACCTCCTCCTCTAAAATGCCATTGAGGAATGCCGTTGATATGTCCATCTGGATAATGAACTTCCCACTAACGGCTGCATCTGCCAACAAGACACGAAGGGTAGGGGGTTTGGCAGTGGGAGCAAAGATCTCATTGAAGTCCCGCTTCTCCTTCTGCATAAACCCCTTAGCCACCAACCTACTCTTGTAGATGGTGACCTGCCCCTTGTCGTCAGTCTTGATCCTTAGCACCCACTTGCATTGTACCGCTTTCTTTCCCTCAGGCAGCACCACTAGTTCCCAAGTCCCATTCTCCAGCAGGCTCTGGTATTCAGCATCCCTGGAAGCTAGCCATTTGTCCCTATCTGGTCCAGCTAATGCCTCCTCCATGCTAGCTGGTTCCTCTGGTGCAGGGGCAAGAAAACAGTACGCAGGTTGATCCTCCTCATCCGGGTCATAGCCATGCGGTAGAATCAGCAATGCCTCCTCGGTCCCAAGCTGCTGCTCCGCTACATCAGCTCCTGCAGTCAGCTTCTTAGTAGCCATACGGGTACGTCCTGGCCTGGAGACGGGTGTCTCCCATCCCTTCATAATAACACCCTTCGGCTTCTTAGTTTTCCCCTGCTGCTGCTCTCCTCCCTCGGATCCAGCAGCTCCACTAGTGCTACCGCTAATCTCCACACCATCACCTCCACCAGCAGGTGCCTCCTGCACCTTCTCTTTATCACCACCCTCTGCAGCTGCCTCCTCTCCCTCCTCCCACACACTAGGAGTCAGGTCCAGCTGCATGGTAATCTGCTCCATCTGCTGGGACACCCTGGCCTCCGGCTGTTTCTCCCAGCTCCCATACATCATGCCCTCAACAAACTTCACATCCCTGCTGTCAAATAACACACCCTTGGAGGGTTCCCACAGCAGCCATCCCTTGCTCTCAGTAGCCAGCCCCAAATGCACACACCAGATTGCACTCGCCCCCAACTTACTGCGGTAGGTCTTGGGGACGTGGGCGACTGCCATGCAACCGAACACCCTCAGCATGTCCACCGGCGGCTTCCTCCCAAGCCACCTCTCCAACGGCACCCACGAGTCATCCCCAACCTTTGTGAGTACCCTGTTCCTAGCGACGGTAGCGTGCCGAACAGCATGGGGCCACATGGAGTTGCCCAGCCCAGATTCTATGAGCAGCGCCCTAGCTGTCTCCAGAATTGTCCGGTTCGCCCGTTCTGCTACACCATTAGACTGTGGGGTGTAAGCCGTGGTCAGCTCCCTCTGGATGCCCTGCTTCTTGAGCCAGGCCGTCATCTCAGCTCCAAGGAACTCACCACCCCGATCTGTCCTAATCCGCTTCACCACACACTCCGCTTGCTTCTCCACGAATGGCAGCCAATCTTCCCGTATCGTAGAGGCGGCATGGTCCTTCTGCTTCAGCGGATATGCCCACATAAGCCTGCTCCAATCATCCACAATGGTCAGGAAGTACCGCTCCCCCTTGTGTCCCTGAACCGGCAGCGGCCCCACCAAGTCCATGTGGACCAGCTCCAACGGCTTCTTGCTCCTGCCAGCCACACTATGGAAGGGGAAACGGGTAAACTTTGAGAGCAAACAGATTTCACAGTTATCATCGGGTGGTTGTCCGTTCAGCTTCAAGCCCTTAACGGCTCCATCCTTCTCCAGCTGCTTCAGCAAAGGCATTGCCACATGCCCCAAGCGTCGGTGTGCCGTTGCCCAATCCGTCTCCCCAGATCTGGCCGACACTTTCACACCAACCCCTCCAACGGCGTTGCACTCCCCCTGGGATGCAGACCCCTCTCCAACCTGCCCCCCACCGTGCCACGCCAGCGCCGGTAGCTGCCACATGGATCTGTACACGTCCGTGCTCTCGTGCAGATCCCAAAGCACCCGATTGCCCAGCTTCCCCTTATAAGTGCGAGCCCCATCCGTGTTGGTGTTCACCCCAGCCTTGCCAAGCTTACGGAGGGAGATGAGGTTGGCCTTCAGGTCGGGGACGAGGAGAACGTCGTGCAGCACCACCGGCTTGCCATCCGCTCCCTTAAATGCAGCTCGTCCCGCACCAGCCACCTTCAACATGTGTCCAGAGGCAGAGCACACCTCATTAATCGGTGCAGCGCGTACGTCGTCCAGCAGGTCCTTGCGCGGCGTCATTGTCCAAGCAGCGCCTGTGTCCAACACCCAATAGTCCAGGGGGTGCAGCTCTGCTCCAGCCTTAGCAGATGCGTCTCCTTGCTCCCCCTTGTCTCCCATATGGAAGAATTGGCCCGCGGTGCGCTCCTTCTTCTTCTCCGCACCGCCGTTGCCCTTCGGGTTGTTGTCGGACGAATCAGCGACCATGTTGGCGCCGTTTTTCTGGTTCCTCCGCGCGCCGCCATCCTGGTGACGATTCTGGGGGGTCCATCCATCGGGTTTCTTATAGCACAAAAACCAGGGGTGCCCTTCCTTCTCACAATACCAGCAACTCCCTTTCATTTTGCCACCAGCACCCGACTTGCCCCCACGTCCAGATTTCGCACCGCGACCCCAACCGGTACCTCCTTGTTGGTCGTTGGAGTCGTCGTCTTTCTTTGCACCGCGTCCAGCACCACCGAAGCCACGTCCTTTGCCACGTCGGCTCCCTTGCATCCCGTAGCCGCTGCTGCCGTCGTCTCCACCCCTCAGTTGACGGCGACGGAAGTCCTCCTCCAGAATCTTCGTCCGCACCCACTCGAGCGTCCACAAGCTCTGGTTCTGCGGCAGGCTCAATCCGCTCGTAAATTGAAGCCACGATTCCGGCAGCAGCGAGAGCATCTTCAAGCACTTTGTTTGCTCCGGGTAGGTGATTCCTGCGGTCGCCAACTTCGCGTAGAGGTCGCGCAATTTGTCCAGGACAGGTTGCACCGGCTCTCCCTCGCTCAGGCGCAACGCGGACAGCTCCCTCTCCAGCATCAATGTTGCAACAACGGAGGTCGGGGCGTGCAGCTCCTTCAACACCGTCCACGCCTTCGGACCGCACTCAACCTCCGGCAGCAGGTGCATGACGTGGTGACGCTGGTTCAGCTCCAAACTCTGCGACATCAAGTAGTAGCCAGCCGAGGCGCGCTCGTCCCAATCTTCCTGAAGGGCGGGGTCACTCGGTCTAGGCTCCTCCCCAATCATTAGTTTCAGCAATCCGATTTGACGGAAATAAAGTTGCATTTTCCAGGCCCAATCATCATAGCCCTCACCATTGAACTTCTCGACGGTGAAGTTTTTCAGCACCTCCTTGATCAGCGAGCCCTGGCTTGTTCGCGCTCCCCTTGGCGCAGAAACACCAGAATCATGGCTGCCGCTACGATCTTGGGCTGAAGATTCACCAGCTACCGCCGAGGTGTTGCCCGCCATAGCTACCTATATCGAGGATCACTATAACGCAGCTCTGATACCAGCTTGTTGGTGTAAGGGCCTAATAAACTCAAGCTATTAAGACTTTATCACACTTAAAACCTCTCCTCGGGGTCACCTCCAAGGGTCCTTGGGTGCCTGGTACAAGACCAGCCCCTATCCTCGGGTCCGAGTTTGTAGAGAGAGGGATCAAGAGGGACTTAGTCAAAACAGCAAGAGTACCTTGAACGTCGCGCAGCGTATCGTGCAGACCGTCGATCGGATTAAGCTGAGAATTTCCTATATCGAAGCTCTCTCTAAGAGCTTTAAAATAAGCCCAGTTGCTCCGCGAAAAGTTTTGCCATTACGAAGTTATGGCTCGGACAGCGTTAGCCTAGCGTTGGAGTGCTAGCGTACTAGCGTTGACTCGGGTAGCATTCCGCCGTCGCACCGCGTAGAAACAAAATTCCAGGAAGGGAGGAATTCGCTTGAATCAATTTCACTATGTTCAGGTACAAACAGAGAAGGAATAAATAGCTCTAGCTAGCAAGGACCTTGGGAATCAACCTGGGAACAACCAGGGATGATCCCAAATAATTCCAAGCAACAGAACCAACCTGGCTGGACAAAATAGCAGGTGATAGGTTGGTGAACAACCTCTGGTTCTGTTTTTCCAACCTGGGAAAACAACAACCAGGTTCAGGTCCTAAAAACAGAACCTGTTTTGTCTTTGCCCAACCAGCCAAATGCTGGTTCCGCTGGTTTCCCCTGGCCCTGTAGCATGCAGATACAGACAAACAACATCCAACCTTCACCTAAATTGTACCCCTATAGTGCCTGCCCTGCTACACTATAGTCAACCAAACAAAACAGTACAGTTTCGAGTTGGATAGAACTGAATCTGCGCAATCAAGTAAGCCGAACTGCAAAGCTTCCATCTTGGGTTCCTTTGCGAGCTCATCCTTTCTGCTTGTACTGTTCATAGCGCGTACAATGTTATGCCGAAGCGCACATTTTGCGAGTACCTGCAAATGCTTCAAGCGAAAATTGCGAAAGCAAACAAACACACAAACATACCATTCACACGCAAATGCATTCGCACACGCATACTCGTACAAACAGACGGCAGGATGTCGTGCAATGTGAATTTGCACCCAACAGGATCATCCCTGGTTGTTCCCACGTTGATTCCCAAGGTCCTTGCTAGCTAGAGCTATTTTTTCCTTCTCTGTTTGTACCTAAATATAGTGAAATTGATTCAAGCGAATTCCTCCCTTCCTGGAATTTCATTTCTACGCGGTGCGACGGCGGAATGCTACCCGAGTCAACGCTAGTACGCTAGCACTCCAACGCTAGGCTAACGCTGTCCGAGCCATTATTTCGTAATGGCAGAACTTTTCGCGAGGCAACTTGGCTTATTTTAAAGCTCTTAGAGTGAGCTTCGATATAGTAAATTCTCAGCTTAATCCGATCAACGGTCTGCACGATACGCTGCGCGACGTTCAAGGTACTCTTGCTGTTTTGACTAAGTCCCTCTTGATCCCTCTCTCTACAAACTCGGACCCGAGGATAGGGACTGGTCTTGTACCAGGCACCCAAGGACCCTTGGAGGAGACCCCGAGGAGAGGTTTTAAGTTTGATAAAGTCTTAATAGCTTGAGTTCATTAGGCCCTTACACCAACATTTCCCACTAACGGTTGGATCTACGAACAAGACACGGAGGGTAGGGGGTTTGGCAGTGGGAGCAAAGATCTCATTGAAGTCCCGCTTCTCCTTCTGCCTAAACCCCTTAGCCACCAGCCTACTCTTGTAGATGGTGACCTGTCCCTTGTCATCGGTCTTGATCCTTATCACCCATTTGCACTGTACGGCTTTCTTCCCCTCACGCAGCACCACCATCTCCCATGTCCCATTCTCTAGCATGCTCTGGTACTCAACATCTCTGGAAAACAGCCACTTCTCCCTGTCTGGTCTAGCTAATGCCTCCTCCATGCTCCTCTGGTGCAGGGGAAAGATAACTGTAGGCAGGTTCATCCTCCTCATCCGGATCATAGCCATGCGGTAGAATCAGCAATGCCTCTTCTGTCCCAAGCTGCTGCTCTGCTACATCAGCTCCTGCAGTCAGCTTCTTAGTAGCCATACGGGTACGTCCTGGCCTGGAGACGGGTGTCTCCGATCCCTTCATAACGACACCCTTCGGCTTCTTATTTTTCCCCTGCTGCTGCTCTCCCCCCTCGGATCCAGCAGCTCCACTAGTGCTAGTCTCCACATCATTTTCTCCACCAGCAGGTGCCTCCCGTACCTTCTTTCCATCACCACCCTCTGCAGCTGCCTCCTCTCCCTCCTCCCACACAGTAGGAGTCAGGTCCAGCTGCATGGTGATCTGCTCCATTTGCTGGGACACCCTGGCCTCCGGCTGTTTCTCCCAGCTCCCATACATCATGCCCTCAAGAAACTTCACATCCCTGCTGTCAAACAACACACCCTTGGATGGTTCCCACAGCAGCCGTCCTTTGCTATCAGCAGCCAGCCCCAAATGCACACACCAGATTGCACTTGCCCCCAAGTTACTGAGATAGGTCTTAGAGACGTGGGCGACTGCCATGCAACCGAACACCCTCAGCATGTCCACCGGCGGCTTCCTTCCAAGCCACCTCTCCAACGGCATCCTCGAGTCTGTTGGTGTAAGGGCCTAATAAACTCAAGCTTTTAAGACTTTATCAAACTTAAAACCTCTCCTCGAAGTCACCTCCAAGGGTCCTTGGGTGTCTAGTACAAGACCAGCCCCTATCCTCGGGTCCGAGTTTGTAGAGAGAGGGATCAAGAGGGACTTAGTCAAAACAGCAAGAGTACCTTGAACGTCGCGCAGCGTATCGTGCAGACCGTCAATCGGATTAAGCTGAGAATTTCCTATATCGAAGCTGTTGGTGTAAGGGCCTAATAAACTCAAGCTATTAAGACTTTATCACACTTAAAACCTCTCCTCGGGGTCACCTCCAAGGGTCCTTGGGTGCCTGGTACAAGACCAGCCCCTATCCTCGGGTCCGAGTTTGTAGAGAGAGGGATCAAGAGGGACTTAGTCAAAAACAGCAAGAGTACCTTGAACTTTGCGCAGCGTATCGTGCAGACCGTCGATCGGATTAAGCTGAGAATTTTCTATATCGAAGCTCACTCTAAGAGCTTTAAAATAAGCCAAGTTGCCTCGCGAAAAGTTCTGCCATTACGAAGTTATGGCTCGGACAGCGTTAGCCTAGCGTTGGAGTGCTAGCGTACTAGCGTTGACTCGGGTAGCATTCCGCCGTCGCACCGCGTAGACAAGAAATTCCAGCAAGGAAGGAATTCGCTTGAATCAATTTCACTATATTCAGGTACAAACAGAGAAGGAATAAATAGCTCTAGCTAGCAAGGACCTTGGGAATCAACCTGGGAACAACCAGGGATGATCCCAAATAATTCCAAGCAACAGAACCAACATGGCTGGACAAAATAGCAGGTGATAGGTTGGTGAACAACCTCTGGTTCTGTTTTTCCAACCTGGGAAAACAACAACCAGGTTCAGGTCCTAAAAACAGAACCTGTTTTGTCTTTGCCCAACCAGCCAAATGCTGGTTCCGCTGGTTTCCCCTGGCCCTGTAGCATGCAGATACAGACAAACAACATCCAACCTTCACCTAAATTGTACCCCTATAGTGCCTGCCCTGCTACACTATAGTCAACCAAACAAAACAGTACAATTTCGAGTTGGATAGAACTGAATCTGCGCAATCAAGTAAGTTGAACCGCAAACCTTCCATCTTGGGTTCCTTTGCGAGCTCGTCCTTTCTGCTTGTACTGTTCATAGCGCGTACAATGTTATGCCGAAGCGCACATTTTGCGAGTACCTGCAAATGCTTCAAGCGAAAATTGCGAAAGCAAACAAACACACAAACATACCATTCACACGCAAATGCATTCGCACACGCATACTCGTACAAACAGACGGCAGGATGTCGTGCAATGTGAATTTGCACCCAACACACTCCCCCTCAGCCTGCCGGCTGCATCCCCATCATTCCATACTAGTTCATGCTCATTCCACTCATGCGCACACAACGCCAATGAGACTCATCCGCAAGCCTCTTGGTGAGGAAGTCTGCTGGCTGCTGGTGAGTCTTGATGTAGATCGGATTCACCGTCCCCCTCTTCACCTCCTTACGCAGCCAGTGCCACTTGATACGCATGTGCTTGTTCAGCCCATGAAGCACAGCGTTCCTGGCCATCCCAAGAGCTCCCTTGCTATCACAAAACAGCGGCGTAGCAACCTTTTGCTCCTGGCCAATCTCCTCTAACAGCCTCCTCAGCCAAATCACCTCCTTCACCCCATGGAACATCGCCATGTACTCTGATTCCACGGAAGAGAGTGCTGTCTCCGTCTGCTTCTTTGACCTCCAACTAACCGGTCCTCCCCCTAACTACGCAGATGTATCCTCCCACAGATGAGGAATCCTCCTTCTCAGAGGCCCACGTAGCATCAGTAAAGCAAGTAAGAAAGAGCTTGCCTTCTCCAAGCCTCTCCCCCTTCTCTTTCAGCACCTCAACCCCTTTCTGCTTCACCTGTGCAGATGCGGAGTATTGAACTCCAATGCTTGGGTGAGAGTTCAGATACTTCACCACACGCTCAGCTGCATCCACCTGCTCCTCTGATGGATTCTGCACTACCCTAGCCAGCTGCCCAACCGAGAAAGAGATGTCGGGTCTCGTGTGAACTGCTGCATACAAGAGGCTGCCCACCAAGGACTGAAATTGCTGCTGCTCCTCAGCTTCAACCCCTTCATCCTCTGCAGCTTTCACAAGCTTGAATTCTGCTGGCAGGGGAGTTGCAACCTTGCGCTCATTCTCAATTCCGTACTTCTCCCCAAGCTCCTTGATGAACTTCTCCTGGTGCAGCTTCAACCACCTGTGATCCAGATCCCTCTCCACGTGCATCCCGAGGTAGTACTTTACCTCCCCAAGGTTCTTGCACTTGAAGTTCTCCATCAGCTGCTGCTGCACCTTCTGGATCTCCTTCATGCTGCTGCTAAAGAGAAGAATGTCGTCCACATAGACCAGAAACAGCACCAGCTTCTCCCCCTCCCCCTTGAGAAAGAGGCTCTCATCACAGCTGCTGGTCCTGAATCCCATCTCCTCTAAAACAGCTGCCAACTTCTGGTACCAGCAGCGTGGCGCCTGCTTCAAGCCAGTAGATGGACTTTTTCAGCTTGCACACCCTGCCCGTACCATCCTCATACCCAGGTGGCTGCGTCATGAACACCTCCTCCTCTAAAATCCCGTTGAGAAATGCCGTTGATATGTCCATCTGGATAATGAACTTCCCACTAACGGCTGCATCTGCCAACAAGACACGAAGGGTAGGGGGTTTAGGCAAGTGGGAGCAAAGATCTCATTGAAGTCCCGCTTCTCCTTCTGCATAAACCCCTTAGCCACCAACCTACTCTTGTAGATGGTGACCTGCCCCTTGTCGTCAGTCTTGATCCTTAGCACCCACTTGCATTGTACCGCTTTCTTTCCCTCAGGCAGCACCACTAGTTCCCAAGTCCCATTCTCCAGCAGGCTCTGGTACTCAGCATCCCTAGAAGCCAGCCATTTGTCCCTATCTGGTCCAGCTAATGCCTCCTCCATGCTAGCTGGTTCCTCTGGTGCAGGGGCAAGAAAACAGTACGCAGGCTTCATCCTCCTCATCCGGGTCATAGCCATGCGGTAGAATCAGCAATGCCTCCTCTGTCCCAAGCTGCTGCTCCGCTACATCAGCTCCTGCAGTCAGCTTCTTAGTAGCCATACGGGTACGTCCTGGCCTGGAGACGGGTGTCTCCCATCCCTTCATAATAACACCCTTCGGCTTCTTAGTTTTCCCCTGCTGCTGCTCTCCTCCCTCGGATCCAGCAGCTCCACTAGTGCTACCGCTAGTCTCCACACCATCTGTTTTCACCAGGCAGGTGCCTCCTGCACCTTCTCTTCAGCACCACCCTTTGCAGCTGCCTCCTCTCCCTCCTCCCACACACTAGGAGTCAGGTCCAGCTGCATGGTGATCTGCTCCATCTGCTGGGACACCCTGGCCTCCGGCTGTTTCTCCCAGCTCCCATACATCATGCCCTCAACAAACTTCACATCCCTGCTGTCAAACAACACACCCTTGGAGGGTTCCCACAGCAGCCATCCCTTGCTCTCAGCAGCCAGCCCCAAATGCACACACCAGATTGCACTCGCCCCCAACTTACTGCGGTAGGTCTTGGGAACGTGGGCGACTGCCATGCAACCGAACACCCTCAGCATGTCCACCGGCGGCTTCCTCCCAAGCCACCTCTCCAACGGCACCCACGAGTCATCCCCAACCTTTGTGAGTACCCTGTTCCTAGCGACGGTAGCGTGCCGAACAGCATGGGGCCACATGGAGTTGCCCAGCCCAGATTCTATGAGCAGCGCCCTAGCTGTCTCCAGAATTGTCCGGTTCGCCCGTTCTGCTACACCGTTGGACTGTGGGGTGTAAGCCGTGGTCAGCTCCCTCTGGATGCCCTGCTTCTTGAGCCAGGCCGTCATCTCAGCTCCAAGGAACTCACCACCCCGATCTGTCCTAATCCGCTTCACCACACACTCCGCTTGCTTCTCCACGAACGGCAGCCAATCGTCCCGAATCGTGGAGGCGGCGTGATCTTTCTGCTTCAGCGGATACGCCCACATTAGCCTGCTCCAGTCATCCACTATGGTTAGGAAGTACCGCTCCCCCTTGTGCCCTTGCACCGGCAGCGGCCCCACCAAGTCCATGTGGACCAGCTCCAACGGCTTTTTGCTCCTGCCAGCCACACTATGGAAGGGGAAACGGGTAAACTTTGAGAGCAAACAGATTTCACAGTTATCATCGGGTGGTTGTCCGTTCAGCTTCAAGCCCTTAACGGCTCCATCCTTCTCCAGCTGCTTCAGCAAAGGCATTGCCACATGCCCCAAGCGTCGGTGTGCCGTTGCCCAATCCGTCTCCCCAGATCTGGCCGACACTTTCACACCAACCCCTCCAACGGCGTTGCACTCCCCCTGGGATGCAGACCCCTCTCCAGCCTGCCCCTCACCATGCCACGCCAGCGCCGGCAGCTGCCACATAGATCTGTACACGTCCTTGCTCTCGTGCAGATCCCAAAGCACCCGATTGCCCAGCTTCCCCTTATAAGTGCGAGCCCCATCCGTGTTGGTGTTCACCCCAGCCTTGCCAAGCTTACGGAGGGAGATGAGGTTGGCCTTCAGGTCGGGGACGAGGAGAACGTCGTGCAGCACCACCGGCTTGCCATCCGCTCCCTTAAATGCAGCTCGTCCCGCACCAGCCACCTTCAGCATGTGTCCAGAGGCAGAGCACACCTCATTAATCGGTGCAGCGCGTACGTCGTCCAGCAGGTCCTTGCGCGGCGTCATTGTCCAAGCAGCGCCTGTGTCCAACACCCAATAGTCCAGGGGGTGCAGCTCTGCTCCAGCCTTAGCAGATGCGTCTCCTTGCTCCCCCTTGTCTCCCATATGGAAGAATTGGCCCGCGGTGCGCTCCTTCTTCTTCTCCGCACCGCCGTTGCCCTTCGGGTTGTTGTCGGACGAATCAGCGACCATGTTGGCGCCGTTTTTCTGGTTCCTCCGCGCGCCGCCATCCTGGTGACGATTCTGGGGGGTCCATCCATCGGGTTTCTTATAGCACAAAAACCAGGGGTGCCCTTCCTTCTCACAATACCAGCAACTCCCTTTCATTTTGCCACCAGCACCCGACTTGCCCCCACGTCCAGATTTCGCACCGCGACCCCAACCGGTACCTCCTTGTTGGTCGTTGGAGTCGTCGTCTTTCTTTGCACCGCGTCCAGCACCACCGAAGCCACGTCCTTTGCCACGTCGGCTCCCTTGCATCCCGTAGCCGCTGCTGCCGTCGTCTCCACCCCTCAGTTGACGGCGACGGAAGTCCTCCTCCAGAATCTTCGTCCGCACCCACTCGAGCGTCCACAAGCTCTGGTTCTGCGGCAGGCTCAATCCGCTCGTAAATTGAAGCCACGATTCCGGCAGCAGCGAGAGCATCTTCAAGCACTTTGTTTGCTCCGGGTAGGTGATTCCCGCGGTCCCCAACTTCGCGTAGAGGTCGCGCAATTTGTCCAGGACAGGTTGCACCGGCTCTCCCTCGCTCAGGCGCAACGCGGACAGCTCCCTCTCCAGCATCAATGTTACAACAACGGAGGTAGGGGCGTGCAGCTCCTTCAACACGGTCCACGCCTTCGGACCGCACTCAACCTCCGGCAGCAGGTGCATGACGTGGTGACGCTGGTTCAGCTCCAAACTCTGCGACATCAAGTAGTAGCCAGCCGAGGCGCGCTCGTCCCAATCTTCCTGAAGGGCGGGGTCACTCGGTCTAGGCTCCTCCCCAATCATTAGTTTCAGCAATCCGATTTGACGGAAATAAAGTTGCATTTTCCAGGCCCAATCATCATAGCCCTCACCATTGAACTTCTCGACGGTGAAGTTTTTCAGCACCTCCTTGATCAGCGAGCCCTGGCTTGTTCGCGCTCCCCTTGGCGCAGAAACACCAGAATCATGGCTGCCGCTACGATCTTGGGCTGAAGATTCACCAGCTACCGCCGAGGTGTTGCCCGCCATAGCTACCTATATCGAGGATCACTATAACGCAGCTCTGATACCAGCTTGTTGGTGTAAGGGCCTAATAAACTCAAGCTATTAAGACTTTATCACACTTAAAACCTCTCCTCGGGGTCACCTCCAAGGGTCCTTGGGTGCCTGGTACAAGACCAGCCCCTATCCTCGGGTCCGAGTTTGTAGAGAGAGGGATCAAGAGGGACTTAGTCAAAACAGCAAGAGTACCTTGAACGTCGCGCAGCGTATCGTGCAGACCGTCGATCGGATTAAGCTGAGAATTTCCTATATCGAAGCTCACTCTAAGAGCTTTAAAATAAGCCAAGTTGCCTCGCGAAAAGTTCTGCCATTACGAAGTTATGGCTCGGACAGCGTTAGCCTAGCGTTGGAGTGCTAGCGTACTAGCGTTGACTCGGGTAGCATTCCGCCGTCGCACCGCGTAGAAAAGAAATTCCAGCAAGGAAGGAATTCGCTTGAATCAATTTCACTATATCCAGGTACAAACAGAGAAGGAATAAATAGTTCTAGCTAGCAAGGACCTTGGGAATGAACCTGAGAACAACCAGGGATCATCCCAAATAATTCCAAGCAACAGAACCAACCTGGCTGGACAAAACAGCAGGTGGTAGGTTGGTGAACAACCTCTGGTTCTGTTTTTCCAACCTGGGAAAACAACAACCAGGTTCAGGTCCTAAAAACAGAACCTGTTTTGTCTTTGCCCAACCAGCCAAATGCTGGTTCCGCTGGTTTCCCCTGGCCCTGTAGCATGCAGATACAGACAAACAACATCCAACCTTCACCTAAATTGTACCCCTATAGTGCCTGCCCTGCTACACTATAGTCAACCAAACAAAACAGTACAATTTCGAGTTGGATAGAACTGAATCTGCGCAATCAAGTAAGTTGAACCGCAAAGCTTCCATCTTGGGTTCCTTTGCGAGCTCGTCCTTTCTGCTTGTACTGTTCATAGCGCGTACAATGTTATGCCGAAGCGCACATTTTGCGAGTACCTGCAAATGCTTCAAGCGAAAATTGCGAAAGCAAACAAACACACGAACATACCATTCACACGCAAATGCATTCGCACACGCATACTCGTACAAACAGACGGCAGGATGTCGTGCAATGTGAATTTGCACCCAACAACTTGCACAATGTGCGCTTCGGCATAACATTGTACGCGCTATGAACAGTACAAGCAGAAAGGACGAGCTCGCAAAGGAACCCAAGATGGAAGCTTTGCGGTTCAACTTACTTGATTGCGCAGATTCAGTTCTATCCAACTCGAAATTGTACTGTTTTGTTTGGTTGACTATAGTGTAGCAGGGCAGGCACTATAGGGGTACAATTTAGGTGAAGGTTGGATGTTGTTTGTCTGTATCTGCATGCTACAGGGCCAGGGGAAACCAGCGGAACCAGCATTTGGCTGGTTGGGCAAAGACAAAACAGGTTCTGTTTTTAGGACCTGAACCTGGTTGTTGTTTTCCCAGGTTGGAAAAACAGAACCAGAGGTTGTTCACCAACCTGTCACCTGCTATTTTGTTCAGCCAGGTTGGTTCTGTTGCTTGGAATTATTTGGGATCATCCCTGGTTGTTCCCAGGTTGATTCCCAAGGTCCTTGCTAGCTAGAGCTATTTATTCCTTCTCTGTTTGTACCTGAATATAGTGAAATTGATTCAAGCGAATTCCTTCCTTGCTGGAATTTCTTTTCTACGCGGTGCGACGGCGAAATGCTACCCGAGTCAATGCTAGTACGCTAGCACTCCAACGCTAGGCTAACGCTGTCCGAGCCATAACTTCGTAATGGCAGAACTTTTCGCGAGGCAACTTGGCTTATTTTAAAGCTCTTAGAGTGAGCTTCGATATAGGAAATTCTCAGCTTAATCCGATCGACGGTCTGCACGATACGCTGCGCGACGTTCAAGGTACTCTTGCTGTTTTGACTAAGTCCCTCTTGATCCCTCTCTCTACAAACTCGGACCCGAGGATAGGGGCTGGTCTTGTACCAGGCACCCAAGGACCCTTGGAGGTGACCCCGAGGAGAGGTTTTAAGTGTGATAAAGTCTTAATAGCTTGAGTTTATTAGGCCCTTACACCAACACTGCTAGGATTGGGGGTGCTGCTGGGGCTGCTGTAGTTAGTCCTGCTGGAGGTACTGCTGGAGCTGCTTGCGGTGCTGGAGCTGACGGTCCAGCTAGAGTTCGTGCTACTGGATTTGCTGGAGCTGGTGGAGCTGGAGCTGCTGGGGGTGTTGGCGCTAGTGGTTCTGCTGGCGCTGGTGCTTCTGAGGGTGCTGGAGTTGGCGCTGTTGGAGCTGGAGGTGCTGCTGGCGCTGGTACTGCCGCTGGGGGTACTGGTGCTGTCCCTTCTGGTTCTGGAGGCGCTGCGCGGCCGAGGCCGTACTTCGTTCCGCTCCTTGAGTAGGTTTTTGGTCTCCCACCCTCTACTGGTCCTGCTCCTCCCTTAGAGTGTCCACAGCCTGTCCAGTCATTTCTTCACACTTTCTCCAGAGGCGCGTAAGTTGAAGCATTAGGATTGTGGTGAGATACAAACGGCTGATGCGGTAAGTCGGCTTCGGGGCAGGTAAAGCACGTTCCGCGGGATTGTCGAAGTTCACTTCCGTCGGTTAGAAGCAGTGAGTCTTTGTCTAGCACGCCCGCTCTAATCGTGTTATTTAACACCGTGTTGCTTGGATGTCCCATTCGTGCATGCTAGATATCGTCGCTGGAGCGATGTCCGGGTGAGCTTTTGTACACGTTGGAGTTTGAGTAGAAGCCAGCGGTGAAGTTGGCGCTTCAGTGAACATCTCGTTAAGCAGGAGCCAGTTGTTGCGCAGGTGTCGGAGGTGTGTCGCCGACTAAGACCAGTGCCGTTGAGGGGCCAGGGAGTGGTGTCGGTGTTGTCTCTGCTGCTGCCGTTGTTGTCTCTGCTGCTGCCGTTGTTGTTTCTGCTGCTGCCGGTGTTGTCTCTGCTGCTGCCGGTGTTGTTGTTAAGAATGAGAAGTGATTGAACTATGAAAAGTTGGAGTACAAGTAGAAACCCTAGCTTTGTGTACCCCCTTAAGGCTAACCCACTATAGCCTACACAACAATAACACATATAGTGTTTGACACACCCCTATAGGCTAAGTGGGGGAGAGCAAGGGGTCACAAGACCAGTCAAGAAAGGCAAGCCAGCTCAGGGTGGATCACAACGTCACCACACATTCCGAGCACAAGCAAAGGGCCACATGGCTAGTTCACATGCAGAAGTATATATGCAGCACAAACAACAAGGGTGATCTCAACCTAGCAGAGCAGACAGGGAGGAGTATATATATAGAGATCACAGTACTCTCGAGAAAGGAAGTAACGAAGAGCGATGTGCTTCGTTCTGTGCTCCAGTCTGTGCTCCTCACACAAGGCAATGGCAGCCTTGTTGTCGACGTACAGCACTGGAGGAGAACTAGGCCGCTCTCCTAGGTCGGTCAGCAGGTAGGTGAGCCAGCGTAACTTCTGTGCAGCCATGGCTGTGGCGTAGATCTCAGCCTCACAACTAGAGCTGGGAACTGAAGACGAACGCGTAGAGCGCCACGAAACTGAGCCTGAGCCAAGGCTGAAGGTGTAACCCTGTGACGACCGCTGAGTAGCCTGGTCGTCAACCCAAGAAGCGTTTGAGTGCCCAGTGAGAACAACTGAGCTCCCTCCTCCAAGCACGAGCCCCATGCCCGATGTACTGCACAAGTAGCACAAGACCCTCTTTGGAGCATCCCAGTGCACCTTTCGGTGCCTTCTAGGAGCCACGTAGCGGGCCAGAAGGCCAAGAGGGTATGCTAGGTCAGGACGAGTGCAAGTCATTAGGTACATGAGGCAACCAACTAGCTCTGGGTAACGACCACTCGACTCTACGGACTCATCCGAAGGCAGAGCTAAGAGCGAGTGACCTACAGCCAGAGGAGTGGCCTGTGCTGAGGACCAGGTGAAGCCGAAGCGCTGAAGGACCTGCTGCACCATGTGTGACTGAGTTAGGGTAATGGTGCGGCGTGCTCTGTCCCAGGTGATCAGCAAGCCAACGTAGCTGCGCAGTTCACCCAGGTCTGTGCACGTGTGTCTCTTTTGCAGCTCCGATTTCACGTGGGCGAGAGCCTCAGTGTCAGCAGTGGCAAAGACCAAGTCGTCGACGTACATGAGGATGTAGAACGGCGGCAGCGAAGTGTCGGTGCGTAGAAATAGCGACGGGTCAGCAGTAGAAGGAGCGAACCCAAGTGCCGCAAGAGTAGTCCTCAGTGTGTCGTGCCAATCACGTGGTGCCTGGCGGAGACCATAGACCGGCCGATGGAGGCTCCACTGGCTACCAGGAGGAAACGACCCAGTGAAGCCAGGAGGGCGGCGCAGCCAGATCTCCTCGTGCAGACTGCCCTGCAAGAAAGCTGTGCTGAAGTCAAGAGAGTGAAGCTCGTAGTCACGCTGAGCAACAACGTGCTGTATTACCCGAAGAGTGGTCATCTTCGGGGTGGGGGAGAAGGTCTAAAAGAAGTCTACTCCCTCTCGCTGACTGAAGCCTCGAGCAACGTAACGAGCCTTGAAGACAGGTGGAGAACCCGACGGCCGCTTCACCCTGAAAATCCAAATGCCACTGACGATGTTCGCCCCAGGTGGGGGAACCTCGTCGACGTAGGTGCCTGTGGACTTCCAGGAAGCCATCTCTGCGTCCATGGCTGACTGCCACTGTGAGGAGTAGGGACCCTCGATCGCCTCAGCGTACGATCGAGGAGTCGGGATGTCTGGTGCATCCGGGTCTCCCTCAGGGGCAATCAGCATGGACACGAGATGGGGCGCAGTGGCTGCAAGACACTCAAGGTCCTCCTGTTTGTCCTCAAGGACGTCCGTGCCTAGAGCACACTCACCCCCGACGGATGGAGGACAAACAGACTCAGACTCAGCAACAAGACTGGCAGCGTAGTCTAGACGACAGCGAGCAGCAAAGTCGACAAGCTCAGCAACTAGGGCAGAAGCAGCAGCAGACTCAAAGGAAGGGTCAGTGACAGCAGTGGCCAGGAGACGCGTGACAGTAGGACTGGCAACACGAACGGAGTCAGACTCCGGGTCAGCAAGGGTAGGAAGAGAGGACGGAGGAGGAGACGGTAGAGGGATACGCTGTGGAGCAGTGGAGGGACGCAGTGACATCCGGTGTGTGCCAGGGACACGTGGCGGACGCTCACGTGGTACACGGCGACTAGCGCAAGCAGTACGAACAGGTGACAAAGGACGGGACACAGGCGACACAGGACGAGACTCAGGCTCATGACGCTCTGTAAGACCGCCTGTCGGACCAGTGTAGGGAGGAGGACCAGGAAGCGGCGAGGCAGGCGGTAGCTGTGACTCTGACTGGACAGGCGGAGGACACTCTACGGAGGGGGGAGGACTAGGAGGAGGCGGCTGACCAAGAACATGCCGAAGGAGTGGAACGAAGTACGGCCGCGGCCGTAAATGGCCCCCAGCAGCAGGAGAGACAGCACCAAAACCTCCAGCAGCTCCAGGAGGACCTCCAGCAGCTCCAGCAGCACCTCCAGCACCTTCAGTGCCTCCAGCAGCTCCACCAAAACCTCCAGCAGCTCCAGTAGAACCTCCAGCAGCTCCAGCAGCACCTCCAGCACCTCTTGCAACAACAGCAGCACCTCCAAGAGCTCCAGGATCTCCAGCAGCAGTAGGGTCTCCAGCGGGCGGTACCTCAACACCAGGAGCTCCACTCCGGAGGCTGCAGCGTCGAGCGTACCACTCACACAGCCGCTGAGGGGAGGGAGGCTTCGGCTGCGACACGGCACCCGCAGGACGACTAGCCCCAACTCCAGCAGACCCCCCAGCTCCAGGAGCCCCATGACGGAGGCTGTAACGCTGGGAGTACCACTCACGCAGCTGCTGTGAAGAAGGAGCGCCAGCAGGCGCAGTATGGTCAGTCTCAAAGCCCCCAGCCTCAGTGCCTCTAGGCGCAACACCCCCAGTCGTAGCACCTCCAGGCTCAGCACCCACAGTCTCCGCACTCCCAGTCTCAGCACCCTCAGGCCCAGCACCCGCAGTCTCAGCACCCCTAGGCTCAGCGCCCCTAGACCCAGCACACCCAGGCTCAGCGCCCCAAGGCCCAGCACCACCAGGCTCAGCATGCTCAGCACCTTGCATAGGACCAGAGTCAACAGCTACCTCGACAGGCTCGACCGGGTCTACCTGGGAAACACCTGAGGGAGCAGCACCCTGGGGAGGCAAGGGGTCTACCGAAGCCGCACCTCGCGTGAGGAAGAGAGGCGGGGGGGGGGGGGGAGCGGGGCAGTGCGGTAGGGGAAGAGACGGTAAAAGGGTACCGACTCGTCAAAGGTGAAGTCCTGAGAGGCGAAGATCCGGCGCGAGGTGGGGTGGTAAAACTGCCAGCCAGGCGCGTCAGGGACAAAGCCAAGGAAGACACAGGGAACGGCACGGGAGGAGAGCTTGTCCGCGGACGTATCGCGGACAAAGGCTCGACATCCCCAGACGCGGAACACCGACGCATCGCCAACCTCCCCCGTCCAACGCAGGGTAGGCGAGGTCTCTGGAACAGAGACTCCGGGCCAGAGGTTGAGCTGACGCGCGCCGTACTGCACTGCAAACGGCCACAGGAAATGGGGGGCAGCCGCATGGATCATGGAGGTACGAGCGACCTCCATGACAAGGCCAATGCGGCGCTCAGCAACCCCATTTTGCTGCAGAGAGGCTGGGAGTGTGAACGACTGGGTGATGTCATGCTCCGCACAGTAGGCTGCCAAGAGGTCAGAGGAAAACTCGCCACCTCTGTTAGAGTGCAGATGCAGGACAGGAAACTCCGAGTGGAACCGCTGGCGGAGCTGGAGACGAGCAGCGCAGATATAGGGGATCAAGACATCAGGGACCTCACCCTTGGTACGCAAGGGGAAGACCGTGGTGTAGCGCGTGTAGTCGTCGACGACCAGCAGAAAGTACCGCTCGTGGCCCTGTCACCGGACGCGGGCGGGGCCCCACACGTCCAGATGGAGAGTCTGCAGGGGAGCATCCGTGGGAGGGAACGAGGAAGAGTGAGGTGCAGCGCGCTGCCGCCCCTCAACACAGGGAAGACAGGGAGGAGCAGGCGAGGGTGGGAGAGGAGGGAGAACCCTGGGAAGACCAGAGACGAGGTACCTGGAGTGCATGCCGCGAAGACGCTGCACTAACGGGTGACCAAGGCGGTGGTGCCAGAGGACAGTCCTGTGCGAGAGGGAGCGACACGAGCAGGGGGCCGACAGCTGACCTGACGTAGACGCAGACGCAGATGCAGCTACCTGAGGAGACTTAGTGGTCAGTGTGTACAAGTCCGACCCCGGCTGCCGAGTGAAGGTAGCCAGGTGAGGACCCGTCCGCGCACACGTGCAATGCGTCACACGCTCGTAGGACGGGGTGAACTGGTGAACACCCACGTCCTGGAGAGCAGAACCTGCCACCAAGTTTGTAGAGGACGAGGGGAGGTAGAGGCCCGACAGCGTGCCAGACGGGACAACAGGACAAGGGAGGGCAGTGGTGGAGGTCGCAAGGACCGGACCCCTTGAGGGGTCTGCCAGGGAGACAGCAACCGGTCGAGGAAGCTGCTCTAGGGCAGTGCGGTCGCGGAAGAAACAGCGGGAAGCACCTGAGTCCAGTGTGAAGGTGTGCAGTGCCTTTGTAGGTGCGGGACCAGCTGACGTAGACGCACTAGCACCTAGGGCAGCAGCCTCTCTAGGACCTAGAGCAGCTGACGTGCTAGCACCTAGAGCTGCAGCCTCACTGATCCCAATGCCCGGGTCGGGCGGTACACTGAGGTAGCAGTCACCCTCAACACTAATAGTCAATGCACACATAGCAGCAAGAATAGCATCATAATCAAGAGCAAAGATATCAATCCCCTTCTTAAGCCGATCAGCCCAGCGGGGCAGCTCAGAGGCGTCAGGAAACTGTTTGCGCCATGCGTCGTCGAGGCGAAAGAAACAGCGCTGCGCCGTGTGAAACCTCCCACAAGTCTGGCCAGTGCGGTCACCTGTGCCAATGACATACGGGCAGGTACCCCCCCCCAGCAGCGGCTCGGTTCGGGCGGCGCGGCTCGGCTAGGGCAGCGCGACTCGGTTCGGGCGGTGCGGCTCGGTTCGGGCGGCGCGGCTCGGTTCGGGCTGTGCGGGTCGGCTCGGTCTGGGCTACGCGGCGGTGCGCGCCTGGGGGCGTGCGCTGTGGGCGGCTGTAGCGGGCGGGCCGTGGCCGCTCGTGGGCCTTCCTAGCGCGCGGGTGGCCTAGAGAGGGCGTCGCGGCGGCCCACGGGCGGGGCTGCCGGTCGCTAGCGGGCTACACGCGGCCAGGGGGGCCGGTCGACGAGCTGCTCGTGGCGGCGTGTGCGGCTAACGGGCGGCGCGCGCTCAGAAACGGCCGTGCGCGGGCTGCTAGGGGGGGACGCGCGGGAAAAAAAAAGGGCCGCGCGCGGCACTAGCGAGCCGCGCACAGGCAGCAGGAGAAGACGAGGCGCACGAGGGCGCACTAGGAGAACGGCGCTCGAGGGCGCTAGGACGATAAGGCGCTCGAGGGCGCTTCTAACGGTGGGCCCTTAGATGAGTCCTAGGTCTAGAACCTAAGCTCTAATGCCATGTTAAGAATGAGAAGTGATTGAACTATGAAAAGTTGGAGTACAAGTAGGAAACCCTAGCTTTGTGTACTCCCTAAAGGCTAACCTACTATAGCCTACACAACAATAACACATATAGTATTTGACAGTTGTCTCTGCTACTGACGGTGTTGTCTGTGCTGCTGCCGTGTGTTGAATTGTTGCTAATGCTCTTGTTCGTTCTGCCTCAGGTATAGTGTGCGAATACTGTCAGAATGTTATCTTATGCTCTAGCCTGTAGTGGGGTGCTCTATAGCGAGTACAACCCTTCTAGGGTTTCCTATTTGTATCCCCATTCTTGCTAGTGCAGTCCTCTTCTCTCTTCTAACTTTCACAAATACCAGAAGCCGCTCGAACTGAAGTCGGGATCAAGATCCGGCGGGTGTGTCCAAGAAGTGAAGTTGACGATGGCGTCGCTGTCGGCGGTGCCTAAGTCCGAAACGAAGTCGAGGACAAAGACGTTCTTCAACACCGCTTTTCCGATGTAGAGTCCGCCTCTCCCGTGGTACAACTTGAATTTTTGGGTGGTGCTGTCTGCTTCGAGGTGAATGCCTTTCGCCATCAGCTGATTGACACTGAGTAAGTTGTAGCCGAGTCTGCAGTATAATGTTCGTCTCCCATGACTAAAGTTGAACTACGCCTTGTCGTCTTGTGCGCAGGTTCTGGTTGTTGGCGACGGTGATGACGACTTCATGTTGAAGTTGATGTTCTCGTTGGACGAAGCAACCCGAGGAGCACATGTGTTGTCTGCAGCAACTATCCAAGAACCAGGTGTCTTTCTCGGACGGCTCGCTTTGGGCGATAGCTGCGTACGTTGGGTTTGGCTGAAGTGACTCACGACGAGGGGTGCTGTTGTCGAGTTGCTTTTCCGCTGAGTAATGCGGTGGTGACTTGGTGATGCAGGAGTCGGTCAATTTTGCCATGCAGATGACGATGTTTCTTGCTCCTTGTGCAGATTGCGTCGTTGATGTCATTGAGGACTGCAGTTGACTCGTGGGGTGCGCCTGTGTGGACGCCACTTGACTACTTGAGGGACGAAGTTGGCGTTGCGGCGGAGTTGACTGCTGTCGATTCGGGCAGTGTGTGCGAGGGTGCCCTGATGTCTTGCAGATATGACAAAATGGAGGTACGGGTTTTGGTTGGTGCCGGTTGTTGTTGTTGTTGTTGTAGCGCCGTTGAGTGTGGAATGCAAATTTGGGTATTGACGTTTTCTTCTTGTGCCGCTCCTCCTGCAGGTCCATGTCTTGCTGCTCAGCGTGAATCTCGGCGCAGAGTGCTGCTTCGGAGATTTTCCCGTGGGCTCGGAGGATGGCTCGGGTGGAGTGCCATTGAGGACCGAGGCCGCCGATGATGACTGTCGCGAAGGCGTCTTCAGATATCGAGCCTCCGAAACGAAGACGTTTGTCGCGCAATCCGCGACAACGGGTGATATACGCCATTCCCTTTTCGCCAGGCTTCATTTCCACTGTTGTCAGCTGTGCCATTCATCGACTCTGATTGACGCTGTCTGTTGCTTGATATAGGTTCTTCAAATGGTTGTACGCAAGCTCAGCGGAGTTGTCGTATCCCTGATAGGACCGGATGTTCTGCTGCTGGTTTGGTGTGATGTTGCGTAGTAGAATTGTGTACGCCATCATGGACTGATATGTGTACTGCTGCTTGTCATATTGCGTCCCGTGTGTTGGATATGGCAGGGACCCGTCGAAGAATCCAAGGATTTGCGCGCCTTCCATCATCAGCTCGAACTCGAATGACGAGGTAAAGAAATCTTTACCGTCGAATGGCCTTGACGTTTGCAGTTTTAGGACTTGTGCAAACTGCGACTGAACTTGAAGTGCATCCAATGTCTTCTCTTGCTCAGGTGAAGGCTGCTGGCGCGGCATGAAGCTGACGGAACCGCGCTGGGGTTCGTACGGGGTGAAGGTAGGCTGCTGTTGCTGATTTCCTTGCACGTAGGATGAACCGTTGAGGCTCATTCGTGTCACATCGTTGTTGTTGTTGCTGATGTTTGACTGCACAGGTGCCCCTTCCTGGAGTTGTTCGTAGAAGGACATGAAGGAGAAGAACTTCTCCATCATGCTTGGGTCGAAGCCCGTGGCTTGATCTGCGGGAGTTTCAGTGGACCCAGCTGCTGGTCTTGTTACCGTGCCCTCCTCTGTTTGTAGACCAGAGGCAGGAGGTGGGGTAGGAGTAGTGCCGGGAGAACCATTAGAGGAACTCCTCTCCTTTTGTGTTGCCATGCCTTCTGTCGTTGTAGGTGTCTTGATAGTGGTTGAGTTTGCCTTGATAGCTCTCATACCATGTTGGGCTGAGAAAAGTCCTTAGGATCTTTGCAGGGCTAAACTCTGAGTAGGAAGTTGTAATAGCGGAAGCGTTTAATAATAAGTCCTTGAACCACCTTGCGCTGGTATGTGAGGGCAAAGTAGATTGATTAGAACAAGGAAATACAAGGTTTTTATAAGAGTACAAGGAATACGAAGAGACACAACTAATAACTGTTTTACTGTTGCTGTTGCGATTCGATACAGTGCTGACTCGGGCAACTGCTCAGTAACGAGTCAGTTGTTTGTCTTTGCTGTCGCGCTAACTTTGAGATGGTATCATGAGTAGGTGTCGATCCTCTCCCCTATCTTGTGCCCTAGCGCCCTCCACACCCTTGCGCCCTCCGCGCCTTAGCCTCCGCGCCATCTCCGCGCCTTAGCGCCCTCCTCCTCCGCGCGTTAGCGCCCTCCACGCCCCTAGCCTGCGCCCGTAGCCCGTCGCCCAGGCCCACGCCCTAGCCCGACGCCCAGGCGCCTGCCCTAGCCCGCCGCCCAGGCGCCAGCCCTAGCCCGTCGCCCAGGCGCCCGCCCTAGCCCGTCGCCCAGGCGCCCGTCCCAGCCTGTCGCCCAAGCGCCCCGCCCGAGCCCGTCGCCCAGGCGCCCGCCCTAGCCCGTCGCCCAGGCCCGCGCCCTAGCCTGTTGCCCAGGCGCCCGCCCTAGCTCATCGCCCAGGCGCCCGCCCTAGCCCGTCGCCCAGGTCCCCGCCCTAGCCCGTCGCCCAGG
>CANXME010000077.1:0-142882 GCA_948144175.1 Closterium sp. NIES-65 | reverse complement strand
AAGCGTTCATGAAATAGCAAGAACAAGGGCCTAGCGTGTGCAAAATTGCAAGAACAAGGGCCTAGTATGGGCAAAATGGCAAGAACAAGGGCCTAGTGTGTGCAAAATAGCAAGAACAAGGGTCTAGCGAGTGCAAAATTGCAAGAACAAGGGCCTAGCGTGTGCAAAATAAAAAGAACAACGGCAAAGCGTGTGCAACATAGCAAGAACAAGGGCCTAGCGTGTGCAAAATAAAAAGAGCAAGGGCCTAGCGTGTGCAAAATAAAAAGAACAAGGGCCTAGCGTGTGCAAAATAAAAAGAGCAAGGGCCTAGCGTGTGCAAAATAGCAAGAACAAGGGCCTAGCGTGTGCAGAATTGCAAGAACAAGGGCCTAGCGAGTGCAAAATTGCAAGAGCAAGGGCCTAGCGTGTGCAAAAAATCAAGAACAAGGGCCTAGCGTTCGCGAACTAGCAAGAACAAGGGCCTAGTATGTGCAAAATGGAAAGAACAAGGGCCTAGCGTGTGCAAAATAGCAAGAACAAGGGTCTAGCGTATGCAAAATTGCAAGAACGAGGGCCTAGCGTGTGCAAAAAAAAAAGAACAAGGGCAAAGTGTGTGCAAAATAGCAAAAACAAGGGCCTAGCATGTGCAAAATAAAATGAACAAGGGCCTAGGGTGTGCAAAATTGCAAGAGCAAGGACCTAGCGTGTGCAAAAAATAAAGAACAAGGGCCTAGCGTTCACGAAATAGCAAGAACAAGGGCGTAGCGTGTGCAAAATTGCAAGAACAAGGGCCTAGTATGTGCAAAATGGCAAGAACAAGGGCATAGCGTGTGCAAAATAAAAAGAACAAGGGCCTAGCGTGTGCAAAATAAAAAGAACAAGGGCCTAGCGTGTGCAAAATAAAAAGAACAGGGGCCTAGCGTGTGCAAAATAGCAAGAACAAGGGCCTAGCTTGTGCAAAAAAACAAGAACAAGGGCCTAGCGTTCACGAAATTGCGAGAACAAGGGCCTAGCGTGTGCAAAATTGCAAGAACAAGGGCATAGTATGTGCAAAATGGCAAGAACAAGGGCCTAGCGTGTGGAGAAGAGCAAGAACAAGGGTCTAGCAAGTGTAAACGGCAAGAACAAGGGCCTAGCGTGTGCAAAATAAAAAGAAAAAGGGCATAGCGTGTGCAAAATAACAAGAACAAGGGCCTAGCGTGTGCGAAATAAAAAGAACAAGGGCCAAGCGTGTGCAAAATAAAATGAACAAGGGCCTACCGTGTGCAAAGTTGCAAGAACAAGGGCCTAGCGTGTGCAGAATTGCAAGAACAAGGGCCTAGCGAGTGCAAAATTGCAAGAGCAAGGGCCTAACGTGTGCAAAAAATCCAGAACAAGGGCCTAGCGTTCGCGAACTAGCAAGAACAAGGGCCTATTATGTGCAAATTGGCAAGAACAAGGGCCTAGCGTGTGCAAAATAGCAAGAACAAGGGTCTAGCGTGTGCAAAAATGCAAGAACAGGGGATAAACATGTGCAAAATAATAAGAACAAGGGCATAGCGTGTGCAAAATAGCAAGAACAAGGGCCTAGCATGTGCAAAATAAAATGAACAAGGGCCTAGCTTGTGCAATAAAAAAAGAACAAGGGCCTAGCGTGTGCAAAATTGCAAGAACAAGGGCCTAGCGTGTGCAAAATTGCCAAGAACAAGGGCCTAGCGAGTGCAAAATAGCAAGAGCAAGGGCCTAGCGTGTGCAAAAAATCAAGAACAAGGGCCTAGCGTATGCAAAATTGCAAGAACAAGGGCCTAGTATGTGCAAATTGGCAAGAACAAGAGCCTAGCGTGTGCAAGATAGCAAGAACAAGGGTCTAGCGAGTGCAAAATTGCAAGAACAGGGGCCTAGCGTGTGCAAAATAAAAAGAACAAGGGCAAAGCGTGTGCAAAATAGCAAGAACAAGGGCCTAGCGTGTGCAAAATAAAAAGAACAAGGGCCTAGTATGTGCAAAATGGCAAGAACAAGGGCCTAGCATGTGCAAAATAGCAAGAACAAGGGTCGTGCGAGTGCAAAATTGCAAGAACAAGGGCCTAGCGTATGCAAAATAAAAAGAACAAGGGCATATCATGTGCGAAATAGCAAGAACAAAGGCCTAGCGTGTGCAAAATTGCAAGAACAAGGGCCTAGCGTGTGCAAAACAAAAAGAACAAGGGCCTAGCGGGTGCAAAATAAAAAGAACAAGGGCCTAGCGTGTGCAAAATAGCAAGAACAAGGGCCTAGCGTATGCAAAATAGCAAGAGTAAGGGCCTAGCGAGTGCAAAATTGCAAGAGCAAGGGCCTAGCGTGTGCAAAAAATCCAGAACAAGGGCCTAGCGTTCGCGAACTAGCAAGAACAAGGGCCTAGTATGTGCAAATTGGCAAGAACAAGGGCCTAGCGTGTGCAAAATAGCAAGAACAAGGGTCTAGCGTGTGCAAAAATGCAAGAACAAGGGACAAACATGTGCAAAAAAAGAGAACAAGGGCACAGCGTGTGCAAAATAGCAAGAACAAGGGCCTAGCATGTGCAAAATAAAATGAACAAGGGCCTAGCGTGTGCAATAAAAAAAGAACAAGGGCCTAGCGTGTGCAAAATTGCAAGAACAAGGGCCTAGCGTGTGCAAAATTGCAAGAACAAGGGCCTAGCGAGTGCAAAATAGCAAGAGCAAGGGCCTAGCGTGTGCAAAAAATCAAGAACAAGGGCCTAGCGTATGCAAAATTGCAAGAACAAGGGCCTAGTATGTGCAAATTGGCAAGAACAAGAGCCTAGCGTGTGCAAGATAGCAAGAACAAGGGTCTAGCAAGTGCAAAATTGCAAGAGCAGGGGCCTAGCGTGTGCAAAATAAAAAGAACAAGGGCATAGCGTGTGCAAAATAGCAAGAACAAGGGCCTAGCGTGTGCAAAATAAAAAGAACAAGGGCCTAGCGTGTGCAAAATAAAAAGAACAAGGGCCTAGCGTGTGCAGAATTGCAAGAACAAGGGCCTAGCGAGTGCAAAATTGCAAGAACAAGGGCCTAGCGTGTACAAAATTGCAAGAACAAGGGCCTAGCGTGTGCAAAAAAATCAAGAACAAGGGCCTAGCGTTCGCGAACTAGCAAGAACAAGGGCCTAGTATGTGCAAAATGGCAAGAACAAAGGCATAGCGTGTGCAAAATAGCAAGAACAAGGGTCTAGCGTGTGCAAAATTGCAAAAACAAGGGACAAACATCTGCAAAATAAAAAAAACAAGAGCAAAGCGTGTGCGAAATAGCAAGAACAAGGGCTTAGCGTGTGCAAAAAAAAAAAACAAGGGCCTAGCATGAGCAAAAAAAAAAATAACAAGGGCCTAGCGTGTGCAAAATTGCAAAAACAAGGGCCTAGCGTGTGCAAAAATGCAAGAACAAGGGCCTATCGAGTGCAAAATAGCAAGAGCAAGGGCATAGCGTGTGCAAAAAATCAAGAACAAGGGCCTAGCGTATGCCAAATAGCAAGAACAAAGGCCTAGCGCGTGCAAAATTGCAAGAACAAGGGCCTAGTATGTGCAAAATGGCAAGAACAAGGGCCTAGCATGTGCAAAATAGCAAGAACAAGGGTCCTGCGAGTGCAAAATAAAAAGAACAAGGGCATAGCATGTGCGAAATAGCAAGAACAAGGGCCTAGCGTGTGCAAAATAGCAAGAACAAGGGCCTAGCGTATGCAAAATAGCAAGAACAAGGGCCTAGCATGTGCAAGATAGCAATAACAAGGGCCTAGCGTGTGCAAAATAGCAAGAACAAGGGCCTAGTGTGTGCAAAATAGCAAGAAGAAGGGCCTACCGTGTTGAAAATAGCAAGAACAAGGGCCTAGTGTGTGCAAAATAGCAAGAACAAGAGCCTAGCTTATGCAAAATTGCAAGAACAGGGCCTAGCGTGTACAAAATTCCAAGAACAAGGACCTAGCATATGCAAACTTTCAAGAACAAGGGCCTAGCGTGTGCAAAATTGCAAGAACAAGGGCCCAACATGTGCAAAATAGCAAGAACAAGGGCCTAGCATGTGCAATATTGCAAGAACAAGGGCCTAGCGTGTGCAAAATTGCAAAAACAAGGGCCTTGCGTGTGCAAAATAAAAAGATCAAGGGCCTAGCGTGTGCAAAAAAAAAAAAAACAAGGGCCTAGCGTGTGCAAAATAGCAAGAACAAGGGCTAGCGTGTGCAAAAAAAAAAGAACAAGGGCCTAGCATGTGCAAAATAGAAAGAACAAGAGGCTAGCGTGTGCAAAATAGCAAGAACAAGGGCCTAGCGTGTGCAAAATTGCAAGAGCAAGGGCCTAGTGTGTGCAAATTTGCAAGATCAAGGGCCTAGTATGTGCAAAATGGCAAGAACAAGGGCCTAGCGTGTGCAAAATTGCAAGAACAAGGGTCTAGCGAGTGCAAATTTGCAAAAACAGGGGCCTAGCGTGTGCAAAATTGCAAGAACAAGGGCCTAGCGAGTGCAAAATTGCAAGAACAAGGGCCTAGCGTATGCAAAAAATCAAGAACAAAGGCCTAGCGTTCACGAAATAGCAAGAACAAGGGCCTAGCGTGTGCAAAATTGCAAGAACAAGGGCCTAGTATGTGCAAAATGGCAAGAACAAGGGCCTAGCAATTGGAAAATAGCAAGAACAAGGGTCTAGCGAGTGCAAAATTGCAAGAACAAGGGCTAAGCGTGTGCAAAATAAAAAGAACAAAGGCATAGCGTGTGCAAAATAGCAAGAACAAGGGCCTAGCGTGTGCAAAATAGCAAGAACAAAGGTCTTGCGTGTGCAAAATTGCAAGAACAAGGGCCTTGCGTGTGCAAAATAAAAAGAACAAGGGCATAGCGTGTACAACATAGCAAGAACAAGGGCCTAGAGTGTGCAAAATAGCAATAACAAGAGCCTAGCGTGTGCAAAACAACAAGAAAAAGGGCCTAGCGTGTGCAAAATAAAAAGAACAAGGGCCTAGCGTGTGCAAAATAAAAAGAACAAGTGCATAGCGTGTGCAAAATTGCAAGAACAAGGGCCTAGCGTGTGCAAAAACAAAAGAACAGGGGCCTAGCATGTGCAAAATAAAAAGAACAAGGGCCTTGCGTGTGCAAAATAGCAAGAACAAGGGTCTAGCGAGTGCAAAATTGCAAGAACAAGGGCCTAGCGTGTGCAAAATAAAAAGAACAAGGGCATAGCGTGTGCAAAATAGCAAGAACAAGGGCCTGGCGTGTGCAAAATAAAAAGAACAAGGGCCTAACGTGTGCAAAATAAAAAGAACAGAGGCCTAGCGTTTGCAAAATGGCAAGAACAAGGGCCTAGCGTGTGCAAAAAATCAAGAACAAGGGCCAAGCGTTCATGAAATAGCAAGAACAAGGGCCTAGCGTGTGCAAAATTGCAAGAACAAGGGCCTAGTATGGGCAAAATGGCAAGAACAAGGGCCTAGCGTGTGCAAAATAGCAAGAACAAGGGTCTAGCGAGTGCAAAATTGCAAGAACAAGGGCCTAGCGTGTGCAAAATAAAAAGAACAACGGCAAAGCGTGTGCAATATAGCAAGAACAAGGGCCTAGCGTGTGCAAAATAAAAAGAGCAAGGGCCTAGCGTGTGCAAAATTTCAAGAACAAGGGCCTAGCGTGTGCAAAATAAAAAGAGCAAGGGCCTAGCGTGTGCAAAATAGCAAGAACAAGGGCCTAGCGTGTGCAGAATTGCAAGAACAAGGGCCTAGCGAGTGCAAAATTGCAAGAGCAAGGGCCTAGCGTGTGCAAAAAATCAAGAACAAGGGCCTAGCGTTCGCGAACTAGCAAGAACAAGGGCCTAGTATGTGCAAAATGGAAAGAACAAGGGCCTAGCGTGTGCAAAATAGCAAGAACAAGGGTCTAGCGTGTGCAAAATTGCAAGAACGAGGGCCTAGCGTGTGCAAAAAAAAAAAGAACAAGGGCAAAGTGTGTGCAAAATAGCAAAAACAAGGGCCTAGCATGTGCAAAATAAAATGAACAAGGGCCTAGGGTGTGCAAAATTGCAAGAGCAAGGACCTAGCGTGTGCAAAAAATAAAGAACAAGGGCCTAGCGTTCACGAAATAGCAAGAACAAGGGCGTAGCGTGTGCAAAATTGCAAGAACAAGGGCCTAGTATGTGCAAAATGGCAAGAACAAGGGCCTAGCGTGTGCAAAATAGCAAGAACAAGGGTCTAGCGAGTGCAAAATTGCAAGAACAAGGGCCTAACGTGTGCAAAATAAAAAGAACAACGGCATAGCGTCTGCAAAATAGCAAGAACAAGGGCCTAGCGTGTGCAAATTAAAAAGAACAGGGGCCTAGCGTGTGCAAAATAGCAAGAACAAGGGCCTAGCGTGTGCAAAATAGCAAGAACAAGGGCCTAGCGTGTGCACAATTGCAAGAACAAGGGCCTAGCGAGTGCAAAATTGCAAGAGCAAGGGCCTAGCGTGTGCAAAAAATCAAGAACAAAGGCCTAGCGTTCGCGAACTAGCAAGAACAAGGGCCTAGTATGTGCAAAATGGCAAGAACAAGGGCCTAGCGTGTGCAAAAAAACAAGAACAAGGGCATAGCGTGTGCAAAATAGCAAGAACAAGGGCCTAGCATGTGCAAAATATAATGAACAAGGGCCTAGCGTGTGCAAAAAAAAAAGAACAAGGGCCTAGCGTGTGCAAAATTGCAAGAACAAGGGCCTAGCGTGTGCAAAATTGCAAGAACAAGGGCCTAGCGAGTGCAAAATATTAAGAGCAAGGGCCTAGTATGTGCAAAATGGCAAGAACAAGGGCCTAGCGTGTGCAAAATAGCAACAAGGGTCTAGCGAGTGCAAAATTGCAAGAACAAGGGCCTAGCGTGTGCAAAATAAAAAGAACAAGGGCATAGCGTGTGCAAAATAGCAAGAACAAGGGCCTAGCGTGTGCAAAATAAAAAGAACAAGGGCCTAGCGTGTGCAAAATAAAAAGAACAAGGGCCTAGCGTGTGCAAAATAGCTAGAACAAGGGCCTAGCGTGTGCAACAAAACAAGAGCAAGGGCCTAGCGTTCACGAAATAGCAAAAACAAGGGCCTAGCGTGTGCAACATTGCAAGAACAAGGGCCTAGTGTGTGCAAAATGGCAAAAACAAGGGCCTAGCGTGTGCAAAATAGCAAGAACAAGGGTCTAGCGAGTGCAAAATTGCATGAACAAGGGCCTAGCGTATGCAAAATAAAAAGAACAAGGGCATAGCGTGTGCAAAATAGCAAGAACAAGGGCCTAGCGTGTGCAAAATAAAAAGAACAAGGACCTACCGTGTGCAAAATAAAAAGAACAAGGGCCTAGCGTGTGCAAATTAGCAAGAACAAGGGCCTAGCGTGTGCAGAAGTGGGGCCTGAACCCTAAACCCTGAACAAGGGCCTAGTGAGTGCAAAATTGCAAGAGCAAGGGCCTAGCGTGTGCAAAAAATCAAGAACAAGGGCCTAGCATTCGCGAACTAGCAACAACAAGGGCCTAGTATGTGCAAAATGGCAAGAACAAGGGCCTAGCATGTGCAAAACAACAAGAACAAGGGCATAGCGTGTGCAAAATAGCAAGAACAAGGGCCTAGCGTGTGGAAACTAAAATGAACAAGGGCCTAGCGTGTGCAAAAAAAAAAGAACAATGGCCTACCGTGTGCAGAATTGCAAGAACAAGGAGATAGCGGGTGCAAAATAGCAAGAACAAGGGCCTAGCGTGTGAAAAAAAAAAATGAACAAGGGCCTAGCGTGTGCAAAATAGCAAGAACAAGGGCCTTGCGTGTGCAGAATTGCAAGAACAAGGGCCTAGCGAGTGCAAAATTGCAAGAGCAAGGGCCTAGCGTGTGCAAAAAATCAAGAACAAGGGCCTAGCGTTCGCGAACTAGCAAGAAAAAGGGCCTAGTATATGCAAAATGGCAAGAACAAGGGCCTAGCGTGTGCAAAATAGCAAGAACAAGGGTCTAGCGTGTGCAAAATCGCAAGAACTAGGGCCTAGCATGTGCAAAATATAATGAACAAGGGCCTAGCGTGTGCAAAAAAAAAAAGAACAAGGGCCTAGCGTGTGCAAAATTGCATGAACAAGGGCCTAGCGTGTGCAAAATTGCAAGAACAAGGGCCTAGCGAGTGCAAAATATTAAGAGCAAGGGCCTAGTATGTGCAAAATGGCAAGAACAAGGGCCTAGCGTGTGCAAAATAGCAACAACAAGGGTCTAGCGAGTGCAAAATTGCAAGAACAAGGGCCTAGCGTGTGCAAAATAAAAAGAACAAGGGCCTAGCGTGTGCAAATTAGCAAGAACAAGGGCCTAGCGTGTGCAGAATTGCAAGAACAAGGTCCTAGTGAGTGCAAAATTGCAAGAGCAAGGGCCTAGCGTGTGCAAAAAATCAAGAACAAGGGCCTAGCATTCGCGAACTAGCAACAACAAGGGCCTAGTATGTGCAAAATGGCAAGAACAAGGGCCTAGCGTGTGCAAAATAGCAAGAACAAGGGACTAGCGTATGCAAAATTGCAAGAACAAGGGCCTAGCGTGTGCAAAATAGCAAGAACAAGGGCCTAGCGTGTGCAAAATAAAATGAACAAGGGCCTAGCGTATGCAAAAAAAAAAGAACAAGGGCCTAACGTGTGCAAAATTGCAAGAACAAGGGCCTAGCCTGTGCAAAATTGCAAGAACAAGGGTCTAGCGTGTGCAAAATTGCGGGAACAAGAGCCTAGCGTGTGCAAAATAAAAAGAACAAGGGCATGGCGTGGGCACAATAGCAAGAACAAGGGCCTAGCGTGTACAAAATTAAAAGAACAAGAGCCTAGCGTGTGCAAAATAAAAAGAACAAGGGCCTAGCGTGTCGAAAATAGCAAGAACAAGGGCCTGGCATGTGCAGAATTGCAAGAACAAGGGCCTAGCGAGTGCAAAATTGCAAGAGCAAGGGCCTAGCGTGTGCAGAAAATCAAGAACAAGGGCCTAGCGTTTCGAACTAGCAAGAACAAGGGCCTAGTATGTGCAAAATGGCAAGAACAAAGGCCCAGCGTGTGCAAAATAGCAAGAACAAGGGTCTAGCGTGTGCAAAATTGCAAGAACAAGGGCCTAGCGTGTGCGAAATAAAAAGAACAAGGGCATAGCGTGTGCAAAATAGCAAGAACAAGGGTCTAGCGTGTGCAAAATAAAATGAACAAAGGCGTCGCGTGTGCAAAAAAAAAAAACCAAGGGCCTAGCGTGTGCATAATATAAAGAACAAGACCCTAGTGGGTGCAAAATTGCAAGAACAATGGCCTAGCGAGTGCAAAATAGCAAGAGCAAGGGCCTAGCGTGTGCAAAAAATCAAGAACGAGGTCCTAGCGTTCACGAAATAGCAAGAACAAGGGCCTAGCGTGTGCAAAATAGCAAGAACAAGGGTCTAGCGAGTGCAAAATTGCAAGAACAAGGGCCTATCGTGTGCAAAATAAAAAGAACAAGGGCATAGCGTGTGCAAAATAGCAAGAACAAGGGCCTAGCGTGTGCAAAATAAAAAGAACAAGGGCCTAGCGTTGCAAAATAAAAAGAACAAGGGCCTGGCGTGTGCAAAATAGCAAGAACAAGGGCCTATCGTGTGCAAAATTGCAAGAACAAGGGCCTAGCGAGTGCAAAATTGCAAGAGCAAGGGCCTAAAGTGTGCAAAAAATCAAGAACAAGGGCCTAGCGTTCACGAAATAGCAAGAACAAGGGCCTAGCATGTGCAAAGTTGCAGGAACAAGGGCCAAATATGTGCAAAATGGCAAGAACAAGGGCCTAGCGTGTGCAAAATAGCAAGAACAAGGGTCTAGCGAGTGCAAAATTGCAAGAACAAGGGCTTAGCGTGTGCAAAATAAAAAGAACAAGGGCATAGCGTGTGCAAAATAGCAAGAACAAGGGCCTATCGTGTGCAAAATTGCAAGAACAAGGGCCTAGCGAGTGCAAAATTGCAAGAGCAATGGCCTAGCCTGTGCAAAAAATCAAGAAGAAGGGCCTAGCGTTCGCGAACTAGCAAGAACAAGGGCCTAGTATGTGCAAAATAACAAGAACAAGGGCCTAGTGGGTGCAAAATAGCAAGAACAAGGGTCTAGCGTGTGCAAAATTGCAAGAACAAGGGCCTAGCGTGTGCAAAATAAAAAAAACAAGGGCCTAGCGTGTGCAAAATAAAAAGAACAAGGGCCTAGCATGTGCAAAATAGCGAGAACAAGGGCCTATCGTGTGCAAAAATGCAAGAACAAGGGCCTAGCGAGTGCAAAATTGCAAGAGCAAGGGCCTAGCCTGTGCAAAAAATCAAGAACAAGGGCCTAGCGTTCGCGAACTAGCAAGAACAAGAGCCTAGTATGTGCAAAATGGCAAGAACAAGGGCCTAGCGGGTGCAAAATAGCAAGAACAAGGGTCTAGCGTGTGCAAAATTGCAAGAACAAGGGCCTAGCGTGTGCAAAATAACAAGAACAAGGGCCTAGCGTTCGCAAACTAGCAAGAACAAGGGCCTAGTATGTGCAAAATGGCAAGAACAAGGGCCTAGCGTGTGCAAAATAGCAAGAACAAGGGTGTAGCGTGTGCAAAATTGCAAGAACAAGGGCCTAGTGGTGCAAAATAACAAGAACAAGGGCCTAACGTTCGCGAACTAGCAAGATCAAGGGCCTAGAATGTGCAAAATGGCAAGAACAAGGGCCTAGCGTGTGCAAAATAACAAGAACAAGGGTGTAGCGTGTGCAAAATTTCAAGAACAAGGGCCTAGCGTGTGAAAAATAAAAAGGACAAGGGCATAGCGTGTGCAAAATAGCAAGAACAAGGGCCTAGCGTGTGCAAAATAAAAAGAACAAGGGCCTAGCGTTGCAAAATAAAAAGAACAAGGGCCTAGCGTGTGCAAAATAGCAAGAATAAGGGCCTATCGTGTGCAAAATTGCAAGAACAAGGGCCTAGCGAGTGCAAAATTGCAAGAGCAAGGGCCTAGCGTGTGCAAAAATTCAAGAACAAGGGCCTAGCGTTCACGAAATAGCAAGAACAAGGGCCTAGCGTGTGCAAAATTGCAAGAACAAGGGCCAAGTATGTGCAAAATGGCAAGAACAAGGGCCTAGCGTGTGCAAAATAGCAAGAACAAGGGTCTAGCGAGTGCAAAATTGCAAGAACAAGGGCCTAGCGTGTGCAAAATAAAAAGAACAAGGGCATAGCGTGTGCAAAATAGCAAGAACAAGGGCCTATCGTGTGCAAAAATGCAAGAACAAGGGCCTAGCGAGTGCAAAATTGCAAGAGCAAGGGCCTAGCCTGTGCAAAAAATCAAGAACAAGGGCCTAGCGTTCGCGAACTAGCAAGAACAAGGGCCTAGTATGTGCAAAATGGCAAGAACAAGGGCCTAGCGCGTGCAAAATAGCAAGAACAAGGGTCTAGCGTGTGCAAAATTGCAAGAACAAGGACCTAGCGTGTGCAAAATAAAAAGAGCAAGGGCCTAGCGTGTGCAAAATAAAAAGAACAAGGGCCTAGCATGTGCAAAATAGCAAGAACAAGGGCCTATCGTGTGCAAAATTGCAAGAACAAGGGCCTAGCGAGTGCAAAATTGCAAGAACAAGGGCCTAGCCTGTGCAAAAAATCAAGAACAAGGGCCTAGCGTTCGCGAACTAGCAAGAACAAGGGCCTAGTATGTGCAAAATGGCAAGAACAAGGGCCTAGCGGGTGCAAAATAGCAAGAACAAGGGCCTAGCGTTCACGAAATAGCAAGAACAAGGGCCTAGCGTGTGCGAAATTGCAAGAACAAGGGCCTAGTATGTACAAAATGGCAAGAACAAGGGCCTAGCGTGTGCAAAATAGCAAGAACAAGGGTCTAGCGAGTGTAAACTGTCAGAACTTATAGCTTACTTGTTTCTGTAGGCTATAGTGGGGTATCCCATAGGGGGTACAACCCAATTAGGGTTTCCTATTTGTACTCACTTCGTTCATAGTCATTCCACTTCTCGTTCGTATTTTCTCATGGAATCAGAGCAGGTCCCTTCCTAGGGCCTGTTCCTAGGGCCCACCGAAGCGCGCCCCGAGGCGCGCATTTTTTTTTAGCGACCCTCCGAGTCGCCCCTCCCGTCGTGCTCCCGCTTAGGCCCCTCGTCGGCCCCCGCTTAGGCCCCTCGTCGGCCCCGCTTAGGCCCCTCGTCGGCCCCGCTTAGGCCCCTCGTCGGCCCCGCTTAGGCCCCTCGTCGGCCCCTGCTTAGGCCCCTCGTCGGTCCCGCGTACCCCTCGTCGGCCCCGCGTAGGCCCCACGTACCCCTCGTCGGCCCCGCGTACCCCTCGTCGGCCCCGCGTACCCCTCGTCGGCCCCGCGTAGGCCCCGCGTACCCCTCGTCGGCCCCGCGTAGGCCCCGCGTAGGCCCCGCGTACCCCTCGTCGGCCCCGCGTAGGCCCCGCGTACCCCTCGTCGACCCCGCGTACCCCTCGTCGGCCCCGCGTAGGCCCCGCCCAGGCCCCGTCTCGGCCCCGTGTCGGCCCCGCGTAGGCTCCGTCGGCCCCGCTTAGGCCCCTCTTCGGCCCCGCGCCGGCCCCACCTACGCCCTGTCGGCCCCGCGCTGGCCCCGCTTAGGCCCGCCACCGGCCCCTGCTACAGCCCGCCGGCCCGCCTAGGCCCCACTTCGGCCCCTCGTCGGCCCCACTACAGCCCGCACCGGCCCCTGCTACAGCCGCCACCGGCCCCTACTACAGCCCGCCGCCGGCCCTGCTACAGCCCGCCACCGGCCCTGCTACAACCGCCACCGGCCCCTGCTACAGCCCGCCACCGGCCCTGCTACAGCCCACCACCGGCCCTGCTACAGCCGCCACCGGCCCCTGCTACAGCCCGCCGCCGGCCCTGCTACAACCCGCCGCCGGCCCTGCTACAGCCCGCCACCGGCCCTGCTACAGCCCACCACCGGCCCTGCTGCAGCCCGCCGTGCTGCACGTGAGCAGCCCCAGCAGCCCGCGCCGCCCGTGAGCCCCTACGCCACCCGAGCCGCGCGAGACGCCCGAGCCGCCCGAGCCGCCCGAGCCGCCCGAGCCGCCCGAGCCGCCTGAGCCACGCGAGCCACCTGAGGAGCCGTGCTGCTGTCCCTGAGCTGTGTTCCTCTGCTGCTGACCTACCCGACTCTTCCAGCCCGGTGAGACTTTCAGCTGCTGCCATGGCCACCCCCAATGTTCTTACTTTTGACGCTGAGGGGAGGGCCATTGACTTTGCCGTCTGGATTGAAGACCTGCAGCTGTACTTACTGTGTGATGCGATTAGGGAGGTCTCTCTCTTTGACTTTGAGGTCTCCCTAGCGTTCACAAAATAGCAAGAACAAGGGCCTAGCGTTTGCAAAATTGCAAGAACAAGGGCCTAGTATGTGCAAAATGGCAAGAACAAGGGCCTAGCGTATGCAAAATAGCAAGAACAAGGGCCTAGCGAGTGCAAAATTGCAGGAACAAGGGCATAGCGTGTGCAAAATAGCAAGAACAAGGGCCTTGCGCGTGCAAAATAAAAGGAACAAGGGCCTAGCGTGTGCAAAATAAAAAGAACAAGGGCCTAGCGTGTGCAGAATTGCAAGAACAAGGGCCTAGCGAGTGCAAAATTGCAACAGCAAGGGCCTAGCGTTCGCGAACTAGCAAGAACAAGGGCCTAGTATGTGCAAAATGGCAAGAACTAGGGCCTAGCGTGTGCAAAATTGCAAGAACAAGGGTCTAGCGAGTGCAAAATTGCAAGAACAAGGGCCTTGCGTGTGCAAAATAAAAAGAACAAGGGCATAGCGTATGCCAAAAAGCAAGAACAAGGGCCTACCGTGTGCAAAATTGCAAGAACAAGGGCCTAGCGTGTGCAAAATTGCAAGAAGAAAGGCCTAGCGTGTGCAAAATGGCAAGAACAAGGGCATAGCGAGTGCAAAATAGCAAGAGCAAGGGCCTAGCATGTGCAAAAAATCAAGAACAAGGGCCTAGCGTTCACGAAATAGCAAGAAGAAGGGCCTAGCGTGTGCAAAATTGCAAGAACAAGGGCCTAGTGTGTGCAAAATGGCAAGAACAAGGGCCTAGCATGTGCAAAATAGCAAGAACAAGGGTCTAGCGAGTGCAAAATTGCAAGAACAAGGGCCTAGCGTGTGCAAAAAAAAAAGAACAAGGGCATAGCGTGTGCAAAATAGCAAGAACAAGGGCCTATCGTGTGCAAAATAAAAAGAACAAGGACCTAGCGTGTGCAAAATAAAAAGAACAAGGGCCTAGCGTGTGCAAATTAGCAAGAACAAGGGCCTAGCGTGTGCAGAATTGCAAGAACAAGGGCCTAGCGTGTGCAAAATTGCAAGAACAAGGGCCTAGCGTGTGCAAAATTGCAAGAACAAGGGCCTAGCGAGTGCAAAATAGCAAGAGCAAGGGCCTAGCGTGTGCAGAAAATCAAGAATAAGGGCCTAGCGTATGCCAAATAGCAAGAACAAGGGCCTAGCGTGTGCAAAATAAAAAGAACAAAGGCCTAGCGTGTGCAAAATTGCAAGAACAAGTGCCTAGCGTGTGCAAAATTGCAAGAACAAAGGCCTAGCGTGTGCAAACTTGCAAGAACAAGGGCCTAGCGAGTGCAAAATAGCAAGAGCAAGGGCCTAGCGTGTGCAAAAAATCAAGAACAAGGGCCTAGCCTTCACAAAATAGCAAGAACAAGGGCCTAGCATTTGCAAAATTGCAAGAACAAGGGCCTAGTATGTGCAAAATGGCAAGAACAAGGGCCTAGCGTGTGCAAAATAGCGGGAACAAGGGCCTAGCGAGTAAAAAATTGCAGGAACAAGGGCATAGCGTGTGCAAAATAGCAAGAACAAGGGCCTTGCGCGTGCAAAATAAAAGGAACAAGGGCCTAGCGTGTGCAAAATAAAAAGAACAAGGGCCTAGCGTGTGCAGAATTGCAAGAACAAGGGCCTAGCGAGTACAAAATTGCAACAGCAAGGGCCTAGCGTTCGCGAACTAGCAAGAACAAGGGCCTAGTATGTGCAAAATGGCAAGAACAAGGGCCTAGCGTGTGCAAAATTGCAAGAACAAGGGTCTAGCGAGTGCAAAATTGCAAGAACAAGGGCCTTGCGTGTGCAAAATAAAAAGAACAAAGGCATAGCGTATGCCAAAAAGCAAGAACAAGGGCCTAGCGTGTGCAAAATAAAAAGAACAAGGGCCTAGCGTGTGCAAAATTGCAAGAACAAGGGCCTAGCGTGTGCAAAATTGCAAGAACAAAGGCCTAGCGTGTGCAAAATGGCAAGAACAAGGGCATAGCGAGTGCAAAATAGCAAGAGCAAGGGCCTAGCATGTGCAAAAAATCAAGAACAAGGGCCTAGCGTTCACGAAATAGCAAAAAGAAGGGCCTAGCGTGTGCAAAATTGCAAGAACAAGGGCCTAGTGTGTGCAAAATGGCAAGAACAAGGGCCTAGCGTGTGCAAAATAGCAAGAACAAGGGTCTAGCGAGTGCAAAATTGCAAGAACAAGGGCCTAGCGTGTGCAAAAAAAAAAGAACAAGGGCATAGCGTGTGCAAAATAGCAAGAACAAGGGCCTATCGTGTGCAAAATAAAAAGAACAAGGACCTAGCGTGTGCAAAATAAAAAGAACAAGGGCCTAGCGTGTGCAAATTAGCAAGAACAAGGGCCTAGCGTGTGCAGAATTGCAAGAACAAGGGCCTAGCGAGTGCAAAATTGCAAGAGCAAGGGCCTAGCGTGTGCAAAAAATCAAGAACAAGGGCCTAGCATTCGCGAACAAGCAACAACAAGGGCCTAGTATGTGCAAAATGGCAAGAACAAGGGCCTAGCGTGTGCAAAATAGCAAGAACAAGGGTCTAGCGTATGCAAAATTGCAAGAACAAGGGCCTAGCGTGTGCAAAATAAAAAGAACAAGGGCCTAGCGTGTGCAAAATAAAATGAACAAGGGCGTAGCGTATGCAAAAAAAAAAAGAACAAGGGCCTAACGTGTGCAAAATTGCAAGAACAAGGGCCTAGCGTGAGCAAAATTGCTAACAAGTGTCTAGCGAGTGCAAAATTGCAGGAACCTGGTCCTAGCTTGTGCAAAATAAAAAGAACAAGGGCATGGCGTGGGCACAATAGCAAGAACAAGGGCCTAGCGTATGCAAAATAAAAAGAACAAGAGCCTAGCGTGTGCAAAATAAAAAGAACAAGGGCCTAGCGTGTCGAAAAAAAAAAGAACAAGGGCATAGCGTGTGCAAAATAGCAAGAACAAGGGCCTATCGTGTGCAAAATAAAAAGAACAAGGACCTAGCGTGTGCAAAATAAAAAGAACAAGGGCCTAGCTTGTGCAAATTAGCAAGAACAAGGGCCTAGCGTGTGCAGAATTGCAAGAACAAGGGCCTAGCGAGTGCAAAATTGCAAGAGCAAGGGCCTAGCGTGTGCAAAAAATCAAGAACAAGGGCCTAGCATTCGCGAACAAGCAACAACAAGGGCCTAGTATGTGCAAAATGGCAAGAACAAGGGCCTAGCGTGTGCAAAATAGCAAGAACAAGGGTCTAGCGTATGCAAAGTTGCAAGAACAAGGGCCTAGCGTGTGCAAAATAAAAAGAACAAGGGCCTAGCATGTGCAAAATAAAATGAACAAGGGCGTAGCGTATGCAAAAAAAAGAAGAACAAGGGCCTAACGTGTGCAAAATTGCAAGAACAAGGGCCTAGCGTGTGCAAAATTGCTAACAAGTGTCTAGCGAGTGCAAAATTGCAGGAACCTGGGCCTAGCTTGTGCAAAATAAAAAGAACAAGGGCATGGCGTGGGCACAATAGCAAGAACAAGGGCCTAGCGTATGCAAAATAAAAAGAACAAGAGCCTAGCGTGTGCAAAATAAAAAGAACAAGGGCCTAGCGTGTCGAAAATAACAAGAACAAGGGCCTAGCATGTGCAGAATTGCAAGAACAAGGGCCTAGCTAGTGCAAAATTGCAAGAGCAAGGGCCTAGCCTGTGCAGAAAATCAAGAACAAGGGCCTAGCGTTTCAAACTAGCAAGAAAATGGGCCTAGTATGTGCGAAATGGCAAGAACAAGGGCCTAGCGTGTGCAAAATAGCAAGAACAAGGGTCTAGCGAGTGCAAAATTGCAAGAACAAGGGCCTAGCGTGTGCGAAATAAAAAAAACAAGGGCATAGGGTGTGCAAAATAGCAAGAACAAGGGTCTAGCGTGTGCAAAATAAAATGAACAAGGGCCTCGCGTGTGCAAAATATAAAGAACAAGGCCCTAGCGAGTGTAAAATTGCAAAAACAATGGCCTAGCGAGTGCAAAATAGCAAGAGCAAGGGCCAAGCGTGTGCAAAAAATCAAGAACAAGGTCCTAGCGTTCACGAAATAGCAAGAACAAGGGCCTAGCGTGTGCAAAATTGCAAGCACAAAGGCCTAGTATGTGCAAAATGGCAAGAACAAGGGCCTAGCGTGTGCAAAATAGCAAGAACAAGGGTCTAGCGTGTGCAAAATAAAATGAACAAGGGCCTCGCGTGTGCCAAAAAAAAAAAAACAAGTGCCTAGCGTGTGCAAAATTGCAAGAATAAGGGCCTAGCGTGTGCAAAATTGCAAGACCAATGGCCTAAAGAGTGCAAAATAGCAAGAGCAAGGGCCTAGCATGTGCAAAAAATCAAGAACAAGGGCCTAGCGTTCACGAAATAGCAAGAACAAGAGCCTAGCGTGTGCAAAATTGCAAGAACAAGGACCTAGTATGTGCAAAATGGCAAGAACAAGGGCCTAGTGTGTGCAAAATAGCAAGAACAAGGGTCTAGCAAGTGCAAAATTGCAAGAACAAGGGCCTAGCGTGTGCAAAATATAAAGAACAAGGGCATATTGTGAACAAAATAGCAAGAACAGGGGCCTAGCGTGTGCAAAATAAAAAGAACAAGAGCCTAGCGCGTGCAAAATAAAAAGAAAAAGGGCCTAGCGTGTGCAAAATAGCAAGAACAAGGGCCTAGTGTGTGCAAAATTGCAAGAACAAGGGCCTAGCGAGTGCAAAATTGCAAGAGCAAGGGCCTAGCGTGTGCAAAAAATCAAGAACAAGGGCCTAGCGTTCGCGAACTAGCAAGAACAAGGGCCTAGTATGTGCAAAATGGCAAGAAGAAGGGCCTAGCATGTGCAAAGTAGCAAGAGCAAGGGTCTAGCGTGTGCAAAATTGCAAGAACAAGGGCCTAGCGTGTGCAAAATAAAAAGAACAAGGGCATAGCGTGTGCAAAATAGCAAGAACAAGGGCCTAGCGTGTGCAAAATAAAATGAACAAGGGCCTAGCGTGTGCAAAAAAAAAAGAACCAGGGCCTAGCGTGTGCAAAAAAAAAAGAACAAGGGCCTAGCGTGTGCAAAATAAAAAGAACAAGGGCCTAGCGTGTGCAAAATACCAAGAACAAGAGCCTAGCGTGTGCAGAATTGCAAGAAGAAGGGCCTAGCGAGTGCAAAATTGCAAGAGCAAGGGCCTAGCGTGTGCAAAAAATCAAGAACAAGGGCCTAGCGTTCGCGAACTAGCAAGAACAAGGGCCTAGCGTGTGTAAAATAGCAAGAACAAGGGTCTAGCGTGTGCAAAATTTCAAGAACAAGGGTCTAGCGTATGCAAAATTTCAAGAACAAGGGCCTAGCGTGTGCAAAACAAAAAGGAACAAGGGCATAGCGTGTGCAAAATAGCGAAAACAAGGGCCTAGCGTGTGGAAAATAAAATGAACAAGGGCCTAGCGTGTGAAAAAAAAAAAAGAACAAGGGCCTAACGTCTGCGAAATTGCAAGAACAAGGGCCTAGCGAGTGCAAAATAGCAATAGCAAGGGCCTTGCGTGTGCAAAATAAAATGAACAAGGGCCTAGTATGTGCAAAATAACAAGAACAAGGGTCTAGCGAGTGAAAAATTGCAAGAACAAGGGCCTAACGTGTGCAAAATAAAAAGAACAAGGGCATAGCGTGTGCAAAAGAGCAAGAACAAGGGCCTAGCGTGTGCAAAATAAAAAGAACAAGGGCCTAGCGTTGCAAAATAAAAAGAACAAGGGCTTGGCGTGTGCAAAATAGCAATAACAAGGGCCTATCGTGTGCAAAATGGCAAGAACAAGGGCCTAGCGAGTGCAAAATTGCAAGAGCAAGGGCCTAGCGTGTGCAAAAAATCAAGAACAAGGGCCTAGCGTTCACGAAATAGCAAGAACAAGGGCCTAGCGTGTGCAAAATTGCAAAACCAAGGGCCAAGTATGTGCAAAATGGCAAGAACAAGGGCCTAGCGTGTGCAAAATAGCAAGAACAAGGGTCTAGCGAGTGCAAAATTGCAAGAACAAGGGCCTAGCGTGTGCAAACTAAAATGAACAAGGGCCTAGCGTGTGCAACAAAAAAGAACAAGGGCCTAGCGTGTGCAAAATTCCAAGAACAAGGGCCTAGCGTGTGCAAAATTGCAAGAAGAAGGGCCTAGCGAGTGCAAAATTGCAAGAGCAAGGGCCTAGCCTGTGCAAAAAATCAAGAACAAGGGCCTAGCGTTCGCGAACTAGCAAAAACAAGGGCCTTGTATGTGCAAAATGGCAAGAACAAGGGCCTAGCGGGTGCAAAATAGCAAGAACAAGGGTCTAGCGTGTGCAAAATTGCAAGAACAAGGGCCTAGCATGTGCAAAATAAAAAGAACAAGGGCATAGGGTGTGCAATATAGCAAGAACAAGGGCCTAGCGTGTGCAAAATAAAATGAACAAGGGCCTAGCGTGTGCAAAAAAAAAAGAACTAGGGCTTAGCGTGTGCAACATTGCAAGAACAAGGGCCTAGCGTGTGCAAAATTGCAAGAATAAGGGCCTAGCAAGTGCAAAATAGCAAGAGCAAGGGCCTAGGGTGTGCAAAAAATCAAGAACAAGGGCCTAGCGTTCACGAAATAGCAAGAACAAGGGCCTAGCGTGTGCAAAATTGCAGGAACAAGGGCCTAGTATGTGCAAAATGGCAAGAACAAGGGCATAGCGTATACAAAATAGCAAGAAGAAGGGCCTAGCGAGCGCAAAATAAAAAGAACAAGGGCCTAGCGTGTGCAAAATAAAAAGAACAAGGGCCTGGCGTGTGCAAAATAGCAAGAACAAGGGCCTGTCGTGTGCAAAATTGCAAGAACAAGGGCCTAGCGAGTGCAAAATTGCAAGAGCAAGGAACTAGCCTGTGCAAAATATCAAGAATAAGGGCCTAGCGTTCGCGAACTAGCAAGAACAAGGGCCTAGTATGTGCAAAATGGAAAGAACAAGGGCCTAGCGTGTGCAAAATAGCAAGAAAAAGGGTGTAGCGTGTGCAAAATTGCAAGAACAAGGGCCTAGCGTGTGTAAAAAAAAAAGAACAAGGGCATAGCGTGTGCAAAATAGCAAGAACAAGGGCCTAGCGTGTGCAAAATAAAAAGAACAAGGGCCTAGCGTGTGCAAAATAAAAAGAACAAGGGCCTAGCGTGTGCAAAATAGCAAGAACAAGGGCATATTGTGTGCAAAGTTGCAAGAACAAGGGCCTACCGAGTGCAAAATTGCAAGAGCAAGGGCCTAGCGTGTGCAAAAAATCAAGAACAAGGGCCTGGCGTTCACGAAATAGCAAGAACAAGGGCCTAGCGTGTGCAAAATTGCAAGAACAAGGGCCAACTATGTGCAAAATGGCAAGAACAAGGGCCTAGCGGGTGCAAAATAGCAAGAACAAGGGTCTAGCGAGTGCAAAATTGCAAGAACAAGGGCCTAGCGTGTGCAAAATAAAAAGAACAAGGGCATAGCGTGTGCAAAATAGCAAGAAGAAGGGCCTAGCGTGTGCAAAATAAAAAGAACAAAGGCCTAGCGTGTGCAAAATAAAAAGAACAAGGGCCTAGCGTGTGCAAAATAGCAAGAACAAGAGCCTATCGTGTGCAAAATTGCAAGAACAAGGGCCTAGCGAGTGCAAAATTGCAAGAGCAAGGGCCTAGCCTGTGTAAAACTTCAAGAACAAGGGCCTAGCGCTCGCGAACTAGCAAGAACAAGGGCCTAGTATGTGCAAAATAGCAAGAACAAGGGTCTAGCGTGTGCAAAATTGCAAGAACAAGGGCCTAGCGTGTGCAAAATTAAAAGAACAAGGACATAGCGTGTGCAATTTAGCAAGAACAAGGGCCTAACGTGTGCAAAATAAAATGAAAGAGGGCCTAGCGTGTGCAAAAATAAAAAAAAACAAGGGCCTAGCGTGTGCGGAATTGCAAGAACAAGGGCCTAATGAGTGAAAATTGCAAGAGCAAGGGCCTAGCGTGTGCAAAAAATCAAGAACAAGGGCCTAGCGTTCACGAAATAGCAAGAACAAGGGCCTAACATGTGCAAAATAGCAAGAACAAGGGTCTAGCGTGTGCAAAATTGCAAGAACAAGGGCCTAGCGTGTGCAAAATATAATGAACAAGGGCCTAGCGTTGCAAAATATAAAGAACAAGGGCCTGGCGTGTGCAAAATAGCAAGAAAAAGAGCCTATCGTGTGCAAAATTGCAAGAACAAGGGCCTAGCGTGTGCAAAAAATCAAGAACAAGGGCCTAGCGTTCACGAAATAGCAAGAACAAGGGCCTAGCGTGTGCAAAATTGCAAGAACAAGGGCCAAGTATGTGCAAAATGGCAAGAACAAGGGCCTAGCGGGTGCAAAATAGCAAGAACAATGGTCTAGCGAGTGCAAAATTGCAAGAACAAGGGCCTAGCGTGTGCAAAATAAAAAGAACAAGGGCATAGCGTGTGCAAAATAGCAAGAACAAGGGCCTAGCGTGTGCAAAATAAAAAGAACAAGGGCCTAGCGTGTGCAAAATAAAAAGAACAAGGGCCTAGCGTGTGTAAAATAGCAAGAACAAGGGTCTAGCGTGTGCAAAATTTCAAGAACAAGGGTCTAGCGTATGCAAAATTTCAAGAACAAGGGCCTAGCGTGTGCAAAACAAAAAGGAACAAGGGCATAGCGTGTGCAAAATAGCGAAAACAAGGGCCTAGCGTGTGGAAAATAAAATGAACAAGGGCCTAGCGTGTGAAAAAAAAAAAAGAACAAGGGCCTAACGTCTGCGAAATTGCAAGAACAAGGGCCTAGCGAGTGCAAAATAGCAATAGCAAGGGCCTTGCGTGTGCAAAATAAAATGAACAAGGGCCTAGTATGTGCAAAATAACAAGAACAAGGGTCTAGCGAGTGAAAAATTGCAAGAACAAGGGCCTAACGTGTGCAAAATAAAAAGAACAAGGGCATAGCGTGTGCAAAAGAGCAAGAACAAGGGCCTAGCGTGTGCAAAATAAAAAGAACAAGGGCCTAGCGTTGCAAAATAAAAAGAACAAGGGCTTGGCGTGTGCAAAATAGCAATAACAAGGGCCTATCGTGTGCAAAATGGCAAGAACAAGGGCCTAGCGAGTGCAAAATTGCAAGAGCAAGGGCCTAGCGTGTGCAAAAAATCAAGAACAAGGGCCTAGCGTTCACGAAATAGCAAGAACAAGGGCCTAGCGTGTGCAAAATTGCAAAACCAAGGGCCAAGTATGTGCAAAATGGCAAGAACAAGGGCCTAGCGTGTGCAAAATAGCAAGAACAAGGGTCTAGCGAGTGCAAAATTGCAAGAACAAGGGCCTAGCGTGTGCAAACTAAAATGAACAAGGGCCTAGCGTGTGCAACAAAAAAGAACAAGGGCCTAGCGTGTGCAAAATTCCAAGAACAAGGGCCTAGCGTGTGCAAAATTGCAAGAAGAAGGGCCTAGCGAGTGCAAAATTGCAAGAGCAAGGGCCTAGCCTGTGCAAAAAATCAAGAACAAGGGCCTAGCGTTCGCGAACTAGCAAAAACAAGGGCCTTGTATGTGCAAAATGGCAAGAACAAGGGCCTAGCGGGTGCAAAATAGCAAGAACAAGGGTCTAGCGTGTGCAAAATTGCAAGAACAAGGGCCTAGCATGTGCAAAATAAAAAGAACAAGGGCATAGGGTGTGCAATATAGCAAGAACAAGGGCCTAGCGTGTGCAAAATAAAATGAACAAGGGCCTAGCGTGTGCAAAAAAAAAAGAACTAGGGCTTAGCGTGTGCAACATTGCAAGAACAAGGGCCTAGCGTGTGCAAAATTGCAAGAATAAGGGCCTAGCAAGTGCAAAATAGCAAGAGCAAGGGCCTAGGGTGTGCAAAAAATCAAGAACAAGGGCCTAGCGTTCACGAAATAGCAAGAACAAGGGCCTAGCGTGTGCAAAATTGCAGGAACAAGGGCCTAGTATGTGCAAAATGGCAAGAACAAGGGCATAGCGTATACAAAATAGCAAGAAGAAGGGCCTAGCGAGCGCAAAATAAAAAGAACAAGGGCCTAGCGTGTGCAAAATAAAAAGAACAAGGGCCTGGCGTGTGCAAAATAGCAAGAACAAGGGCCTGTCGTGTGCAAAATTGCAAGAACAAGGGCCTAGCGAGTGCAAAATTGCAAGAGCAAGGAACTAGCCTGTGCAAAATATCAAGAATAAGGGCCTAGCGTTCGCGAACTAGCAAGAACAAGGGCCTAGTATGTGCAAAATGGAAAGAACAAGGGCCTAGCGTGTGCAAAATAGCAAGAAAAAGGGTGTAGCGTGTGCAAAATTGCAAGAACAAGGGCCTAGCGTGTGTAAAAAAAAAAGAACAAGGGCATAGCGTGTGCAAAATAGCAAGAACAAGGGCCTAGCGTGTGCAAAATAAAAAGAACAAGGGCCTAGCGTGTGCAAAATAAAAAGAACAAGGGCCTAGCGTGTGCAAAATAGCAAGAACAAGGGCATATTGTGTGCAAAGTTGCAAGAACAAGGGCCTACCGAGTGCAAAATTGCAAGAGCAAGGGCCTAGCGTGTGCAAAAAATCAAGAACAAGGGCCTGGCGTTCACGAAATAGCAAGAACAAGGGCCTAGCGTGTGCAAAATTGCAAGAACAAGGGCCAACTATGTGCAAAATGGCAAGAACAAGGGCCTAGCGGGTGCAAAATAGCAAGAACAAGGGTCTAGCGAGTGCAAAATTGCAAGAACAAGGGCCTAGCGTGTGCAAAATAAAAAGAACAAGGGCATAGCGTGTGCAAAATAGCAAGAAGAAGGGCCTAGCGTGTGCAAAATAAAAAGAACAAAGGCCTAGCGTGTGCAAAATAAAAAGAACAAGGGCCTAGCGTGTGCAAAATAGCAAGAACAAGAGCCTATCGTGTGCAAAATTGCAAGAACAAGGGCCTAGCGAGTGCAAAATTGCAAGAGCAAGGGCCTAGCCTGTGTAAAACTTCAAGAACAAGGGCCTAGCGCTCGCGAACTAGCAAGAACAAGGGCCTAGTATGTGCAAAATAGCAAGAACAAGGGTCTAGCGTGTGCAAAATTGCAAGAACAAGGGCCTAGCGTGTGCAAAATTAAAAGAACAAGGACATAGCGTGTGCAATTTAGCAAGAACAAGGGCCTAACGTGTGCAAAATAAAATGAAAGAGGGCCTAGCGTGTGCAAAAATAAAAAAAAACAAGGGCCTAGCGTGTGCGGAATTGCAAGAACAAGGGCCTAATGAGTGAAAATTGCAAGAGCAAGGGCCTAGCGTGTGCAAAAAATCAAGAACAAGGGCCTAGCGTTCACGAAATAGCAAGAACAAGGGCCTAACATGTGCAAAATAGCAAGAACAAGGGTCTAGCGTGTGCAAAATTGCAAGAACAAGGGCCTAGCGTGTGCAAAATATAATGAACAAGGGCCTAGCGTTGCAAAATATAAAGAACAAGGGCCTGGCGTGTGCAAAATAGCAAGAAAAAGAGCCTATCGTGTGCAAAATTGCAAGAACAAGGGCCTAGCGTGTGCAAAAAATCAAGAACAAGGGCCTAGCGTTCACGAAATAGCAAGAACAAGGGCCTAGCGTGTGCAAAATTGCAAGAACAAGGGCCAAGTATGTGCAAAATGGCAAGAACAAGGGCCTAGCGGGTGCAAAATAGCAAGAACAATGGTCTAGCGAGTGCAAAATTGCAAGAACAAGGGCCTAGCGTGTGCAAAATAAAAAGAACAAGGGCATAGCGTGTGCAAAATAGCAAGAACAAGGGCCTAGCGTGTGCAAAATAAAAAGAACAAGGGCCTAGCGTGTGCAAAATAAAAAGAACAAGGGCCTAGCGTGTGCAAAATAGCAAGAACAAGGGCCTATCGTGTGCAAAATTGCAAGAACAAGGGCCTAGCGAGTGCAAAATTGCAAGAGCAAGGGCCTAGCCTGTGTAAAAAATCAAGAACAAGGGCCTAGCGCTCACGAACTAGCAAGAACAAGGGCCTAGTATGTGCAAAATGGCAAGAACAAGGGCCTAGCGGGTGCAAAATAGCAAGAACAATGGTCTAGCGTGTGCAAAATTGCAAGAACAAGGGCCTAGCGTGTGCAAAATAAAAAGAACAAGAACATAGTGTGTGCAATATAGCAAGAACAAGGGCCTAACGTGTGCAAAATAAATTGAAAGAGGGCCTAGCGTGTGCAAAAATAAAAAAGAACAAGGGCCTAGCGAGTGCGGAATTGCAAGAACAAGGGCCTAACGAGTGAAAAATTGCAAGAGCAAGGGCCTAGCGTGTGCAAAAATCAAGAACAAGGGCCTAGCGTTCGCGAACTAGCAAGAACAAGGGCCTAGTATGTGCAAAATGGCAAGAACAAGGGCCTAGCATGTGCAAAATAGCAAGAATAAGGGTCTAGCGTGTGCAAAATTGCAAGAACAAGGGCCTAGCGTGTGCAAAAAAAAAAGAACAAGGGCATAGGGTGTGCAAAATAGCAAGAACAAGGGCCTAGCGTATGCAAAATAAAATGAACAAGGGCCTAGCGTATGAAAAAAAAAAAGAACAAGGGCCTAGCGTGTGCAAAATTGCAAGAACAAGGGCCTAGCGTGTGCAAAATTGCAAGAACAAGGGCCTAGCGAGTGCAAAATTGCAGAAACAAGGGCCAAGCATGTGCAAAAAATCCAGAACAAGGGCCTAGCGTTCACAAAATAGCAAGAACAAGGGCCTAGCGTGTGCAAAATTGCAAGAACAAGGGCCTAGTAAGTGCAAAATGGCAAGAACAAGGGCCTAGCATGTGCAAAATAGCAAGGACAAGGGTCTAGCGAGTGCAAAATTGCAAGAACAAGGGCCTAGCGTGTGCAAAAAAAAAAGAACAAGGGCATAGGGTGTGCAAAATAGCAAGAACAAGGGCCTAGCGTATGCAAAATAAAATGAACAAGGGCCTAGCGTATGAAAAAAAAAAAGAACAAGGGCCTAGCGTGTGCAAAATTGCAAGAACAAGGGCCTAGCGTGTGCAAAATTGCAAGAACAAGGGCCTAGCGAGTGCAAAATTGCAGAAACAAGGGCCAAGCATGTGCAAAAAATCCAGAACAAGGGCCTAGCGTTCACAAAATAGCAAGAACAAGGGCCTAGCGTGTGCAAAATTGCAAGAACAAGGGCCTAGTAAGTGCAAAATGGCAAGAACAAGGGCCTAGCATGTGCAAAATAGCAAGGACAAGGGTCTAGCGAGTGCAAAATTGCAAGAACAAGGGCCTAGCGTGTGCAAAATAAAAAGAACAAGGGTGTAGCGTGTGCAAAATAGCAAGAACAAGGGCCTAGCATGTGCAAAATAAAAAGAACAAGGGCCTAGCGTGTGCAATATAGCAAGAACAAGGGCCTAGCGTGTGCAGAATTGCAAGAACAAGGGTGTAGCGAGTGCAAAATTGCAAGAGCAAGGGCCTAGCCAGTGCAAAAAATCAAGAACAATTGCCTAGCGTTCGCGAAATAGCAAGAACAAAGGCCTAGCATGTGCAAAATAGCAAGAACAAGGGCCTAGCGTGTGCAAAATAGCAAGAACAAAGGCCTAGCGTGTGCAAAACAGCAAGAACAAGGGCCTAGCGTGTTAAAAATAGCAAGAACAAGGGCCTAGCGTGTGCAAAATAGCAAGAACAAGAGCCTAGCGTATGCAAAATTGCAAGAACAAGGGCCTAGCGTGTACAAAAATGCAACAAGATGGGCCTAGCATGTGCAAACTAGCAAGAACAAGGGCCTAGCATGTGCACAATTGCAAGAACAAGGGCCTAACGTGTGCAAAAAAGCAAGAACAAGGGCCTACCATGTGCAAAATTGCAAGAACAAGGGCCTACCGTTTGCAAAATGGCAAGAACAAGGGCCTAGCGTGTGCAAAATAGCAAGAACAAAGGCCTAGCGTGTGCAAAATAAAAAGAACAAAGGCATAGCGTGTGCAAAATAACAAGAACAAGGGCCTAGCAGGTGCAAAATAAAAAGAACAATGGCCTAGCGTGTGCAAAAAAAAAAAACAACAAGGGCCTAGCGTGTGCAAAATTGCAAGAACAAGGGCCTAGCGTGTACAAAATAAAACGACTAAGGGCCTAGCGTTCACGAAATAGCAAGAACAAGGGCCTAGCGTGTGCAAAATTGCAAGAACAAGGGCCTAGTATGTGCAAAATGGCAAGAATAAGGGCCTAGCATGTGCAAAATAGCAAGAACAAGGATCTAGCGAGTGCAAAATTGCAAGAACAAGGGCCTAGCGTGTGCAAAATAAAAAGAACAAGGGCATAGCGTGTGCAAAAAATCAAGAACAATTGCCTAGCGTTCGCGAAATAGAAAGAACAAGGGCCTAGTATGTGCAAAATGGCAAGAACAAGGGCCTAGCGTGTGCAAAATAGCAAGAACAAGGGTCTAGCGTGTGCAACATTGCAAGAACAAGGGCCTAGCGTGTGCAAAATTGCAAGAGCAAGGGCCTAGCGTGTGCAAAAAATTCAAGAACAAGGGCCTAGCATTCGCGAAATAGCAAGAACAAGGGCCTAGTCTGTGCAAAATGGCAAGAACAAGGGCCTAGCGTGTGAAAAATAGAAAGAACAAAGGCCTAGCGTGTGCAAAATTGCAAGAACAAGGGCCTAGCGTGTGCAAAATAAAAAGAACAAGGGCCTAGCGTGTGCAAAATAGCAAGAACAAGGGCCTAGCGTGTGCAAAATAGCAATAACAAGGGCCTAGGGTGTGCAAAATAGCAAGAACAAGGGCCTAGCGTGTGCAAAATAGCAAGAACAAGGGCCTAGCGTGTAAAAAATAGCAAGAACAAGGGCCTAGCGTGTGCAAAATTGCAGGAACAAGGGTCTAGCGTGTGCAAAATAAAAAGAACAAGGGCCTAGCGTGTGCAAAATAGCAAGAACAAGGGCCTAGCGTGTGCAAAATAGCAATAACAAGGACCTAGCGTGTGCAAAATAGCAAGAACAAGGGCCTAGCGTGTGCAAAATAGCAAGAACAAGGGCCTAGCGTGTTAAAAATAGCAAGAACAAGGGCCTAGCATGTGCAAAATAGCAAGAATAAGGGCCTTACATGTGCAAACTTGCAAGAGCAAGGGCCTAGCGTGTGCAAAATTGCAAGAACAAGGGCATAACGTGTGCAAAATAGCAAGAACAAGGGCCTATTGTGTGCAAAATTGCAAGAACAAGGGCCTACCGTGTGCAAAATGGCAGGAACAAGGGCCTAGCGTGTGCAAAATAGCAAGAACAAGGGCCTAGCGTGTGCAAAAAAAAAAGAACAAGGGCATAGCGTGTGCAAAATAGCACGAACAAGGGCCTAGCTGGTGCAAAATAAAAAGAACAAGGGCCTAGCGTGTGCAAAAAAAAAAAGAACAAGGGCCTAGCGTGTGCAAAATTGCAAGAACAAGAGCCTAGCGTGGGCAAAATAAAAAGAACAAGGGCCTAGCGTGTGCAAATTAAAATGAAAAAGGGCCTAGCGTGTGAAACATTGCAAGAACAAGGGCCTAGGATGTGCAAAATTGCAGGAGCAAGGGCCTAGCGTGTGCAATAAAATCAAGAACAAGGGCCTAGCGTGTGCAAAATTGCAAGAACAAGGGCCTAGCTTGTGCAAAATTGCAAGAACAAGGGCCTAGTATGTGCAAAATGGCAAGAACAAGGGCCTAGCGTGTGCAAAATAGCAAGACAAGGGTCTAGCGAGTGCAAAATTGCAAGAACAAGGGCCTAGCGTGTGCAAAATAAAAAGAACAAGAGCCTAGCGTGTGCAAAATAAAAAGAACAAGGGCCTACCGTGTGCAAAATTGCAAGAACAAGGGCCTAGCGTGTGCAAAATAAAAAGAACAAGGGCCTAGCGTGTGCAAATTAAAAAGAAAAAGGGCCTAGCGTGTGAAAAATTGCAAGAACAAGGGCCTAGCATGTGCAAAATTGCAAGAGCAAGCGCCTAGCATGTGCAAAAAAATCAAGAACAAGGGGCTAGCGTGTGCAAAATTGCAAGAATAAGGGCCTAGCATGTGCAAAATTGCAAGAACAAGGGCCTAGTATGTGCAAAATGGCAAGAACAAGGGCCTAGCGTGTGCAAAATAGCAAGAACAAGGGTTTAGTGTGTGCAAAATTGCAAGAACAAGGGCCTAACGTGAGGAGAATAAAAGGAACAAGGGCATAGCGTGTGCAAAATAGCAAGAACAAGGGCCTAGCGTGTGCAAAATAAAAAGAACAAGGGCCTAGCGTGTGCAATATAGCAAGAACAAGGGCCTAGCGTGTGCAGAATTGCAAGAACAAGGGCCAAGCGGGTGCAAAATTGCAAGAGCAAGGGCCTAGCGTGTGCAAAAAATCAAGAACTGTTGCCTAGCGTTCGCGAAATAGAAAGAACAAGGGCCTAGTATGTGCAAAATGGTAAGAACAAGGGCCTAGCATGTGCAAAATAGCAAGAACAAGGGTCTAGCGTGTGCAACATTGCAAGAACAAGGGCCAAGCGTGTGCAAAATTGCAAGAGCAAGGGCCTAGCGTGTGCAAAAAATCAAGAACAAGGGCCTAGCGTGTGCAAAATAGCAATAACAAGGGCCTAGCGTGTGCAAAATAGCAAGAACAAGGGCCTAGCGTGTGCAAAATAGCAAGAACAAGGGCCTAGCGTGTTAAAAATAGCAAGAACAAGGGCCTAGCGTGTACAAATAGCAAGAACAAGGGCCTAACATGTGCAAACTTGCAAGAACAAGGGCCTAGCGTGTGCAACATTGCAAGAACAAGGGCCTAGCGTGTGCAAAATTGCAAGAGCAAGGGCCTAGCGTGTGCAAAAAATTCAAGAACAAGGGCCTAGCATTCGCGAAATAGCAAGAACAAGGGCCTAGTCTGTGCAAAATGGCAAGAACAAGGGCCTAGCGTGTGAAAAATAGAAAGAACAAAGGCCTAGCGTGTGCAAAATTGCAAGAACAAGGGCCTAGCGTGTGCAAAATAAAAAGAACAAGGGCCTAGCGTGTGCAAAATAGCAAGAACAAGGGCCTAGCGTGTGCAAAATAGCAATAACAAGGGCCTAGGGTGTGCAAAATAGCAAGAACAAGGGCCTAGCGTGTGCAAAATAGCAAGAACAAGGGCCTAGCGTGTAAAAAATAGCAAGAACAAGGGCCTAGCGTGTGCAAAATTGCAGGAACAAGGGTCTAGCGTGTGCAAAATAAAAAGAACAAGGGCCTAGCGTGTGCAAAATAGCAAGAACAAGGGCCTAGCGTGTGCAAAATAGCAATAACAAGGACCTAGCGTGTGCAAAATAGCAAGAACAAGGGCCTAGCGTGTGCAAAATAGCAAGAACAAGGGCCTAGCGTGTTAAAAATAGCAAGAACAAGGGCCTAGCATGTGCAAAATAGCAAGAACAAGGGCCTTACATGTGCAAACTTGCAAGAGCAAGGGCCTAGCGTGTGCAAAATTGCAAGAACAAGGGCATAACGTGTGCAAAATAGCAAGAACAAGGGCCTATTGTGTGCAAAATTGCAAGAACAAGGGCCTACCGTGTGCAAAATGGCAGGAACAAGGGCCTAGCGTGTGCAAAATAGCAAGAACAAGGGCCTAGCGTGTGCAAAAAAAAAAGAACAAGGGCATAGCGTGTGCAAAATAGCACGAACAAGGGCCTAGCTGGTGCAAAATAAAAAGAACAAGGGCCTAGCGTGTGCAAAAAAAAAAAGAACAAGGGCCTAGCGTGTGCAAAATTGCAAGAACAAGAGCCTAGCGTGGGCAAAATAAAAAGAACAAGGGCCTAGCGTGTGCAAATTAAAATGAAAAAGGGCCTAGCGTGTGAAACATTGCAAGAGCAAGGGCCTAGGATGTGCAAAATTGCAGGAGCAAGGGCCTAGCGTGTGCAAAAAAAGCAAGAACAAGGGCCTAGCGTGTGCAAAATTGCAAGAACAAGGGCCTAGCTTGTGCAAAATTGCAAGAACAAGGGCCTAGTATGTGCAAAATGGCAAGAACAAGGGCCTAGCGTGTGCAAAATAGCAAGACAAGGGTCTAGCGAGTGCAAAATTGCAAGAACAAGGGCCTAGCGTGTGCAAAATAAAAAGAACAAGAGCCTAGCGTGTGCAAAATAAAAAGAACAAGGGCCTACCGTGTGCAAAATTGCAAGAACAAGGGCCTAGCGTGTGCAAAATAAAAAGAACAAGGGCCTAGCGTGTGCAAATTAAAAAGAAAAAGGGCCTAGCGTGTGAAAAATTGCAAGAACAAGGGCCTAGCATGTGCAAAATTGCAAGAGCAAGCGCCTAGCATGTGCAAAAAAATCAAGAACAAGGGGCTAGCGTGTGCAAAATTGCAAGAATAAGGGCCTAGCATGTGCAAAATTGCAAGAACAAGGGCCTAGTATGTGCAAAATGGCAAGAACAAGGGCCTAGCGTGTGCAAAATAGCAAGAACAAGGGTTTAGTGTGTGCAAAATTGCAAGAACAAGGGCCTAACGTGAGGAGAATAAAAGGAACAAGGGCATAGCGTGTGCAAAATAGCAAGAACAAGGGCCTAGCGTGTGCAAAATAAAAAGAACAAGGGCCTAGCGTGTGCAATATAGCAAGAACAAGGGCCTAGCGTGTGCAGAATTGCAAGAACAAGGGCCAAGCGGGTGCAAAATTGCAAGAGCAAGGGCCTAGCGTGTGCAAAAAATCAAGAACTGTTGCCTAGCGTTCGCGAAATAGAAAGAACAAGGGCCTAGTATGTGCAAAATGGTAAGAACAAGGGCCTAGCATGTGCAAAATAGCAAGAACAAGGGTCTAGCGTGTGCAACATTGCAAGAACAAGGGCCAAGCGTGTGCAAAATTGCAAGAGCAAGGGCCTAGCGTGTGCAAAAAATCAAGAACAAGGGCCTAGCGTGTGCAAAATAGCAATAACAAGGGCCTAGCGTGTGCAAAATAGCAAGAACAAGGGCCTAGCGTGTGCAAAATAGCAAGAACAAGGGCCTAGCGTGTTAAAAATAGCAAGAACAAGGGCCTAGCGCGTGCAAAATAGCAAGAACAAGGGCCTAACATGTGCAAACTTGCAAGAACAAGGGCCTAGCGTGTGCAAAATTGCAAGAACAAGGGCATAACGTGTGCAAAATAGCAAGAAGAAGGGCCTATTGTGTGCAAAATTGCAAGAACAAGGGCCTACCGTGTGCAAAATGGCAAGAACAAGGGCCTAGCATGTGCAAAAAAAAAAAAGAATAAGGGCCTAGCGTGTGCAAAATTGCAAGAACAAGGGCCTAGCGTGTGCAAAATAAAAAGAACAAGGGCCTAGCGTGTGCAAATTAAAAAGAAAAAGGGCCTAGCGTGTTAAAAATTGCAAGAACAAGAGCCTAGCATGTGCAAAATTGCAAGAGCAAGAGCCTAGCGTGTGCAAAAAAATCAAGAACAAGGGCCTAGCGTGTGCAAAATTGCAACAACAAGAGCCTAGCATGTGCAAAATTGCAAGAACAAGGGCCTAGTATGTGCAAAATGGCAAGAACAAGGGCCTAGCGTGTGCAAAATAGCAAGAACAAGGGTCTAGCGAGTGCAAGATTGCAAGAACAAGGGCCTAACGTGAGCAGAATAAAAGGAACAAGGGCATAGCGTTTGCAAAATAGCAAGAACAAGGGCCTAGTGTGTGCAAAATAAAAAGAACAAGAGCCTATCGTGTACAAAATAAAAAGAACAAGGGCCTAGCGTGTGCAAAATAGCAAGAACAAGGGCCTAGCGTGTGCAAAATTGCAAGAGCAAGGGCCTAGCATGTGCAAAAAAGCAAGAACAAGGGTCTTGCGTGTGCAAAATTGCAAGAACAAGGGCCTAGCGTGTGCAAAAAAAAAGAACAAGGGCATAGCATGTGCAAAATAGCAAGAACAAGGGCCTAGCGTGTGCAAAATCAAATGAACAAAGGCCTAGCGTGTGCAAAAAAAAAAGAACAAGGGCCTCGCGTGTGCAAAATTGCAAGTACAAGGGCCTAGCGTGTGCAAAATTGCAAGAACAAGGGCCTAGCGAGTGCAAAATTGCAAGAACAAGGGCCTAGCGTGTGCAAAAATTCAAGAACAAGGGCCTAGCATTCACAAAATTGTAAGAACAAGGGCCTAGCGTGTGCAAAATTGCAAGAACAAGGGCCTAGTATGTGCAAAATGGCAAGAACAAGGGCCTAGCATGTGCAAAATAGCAAGAACAAGGGTCTAGCGAGTGCAAAATTGCAAGAAAACGGGCCTAGCATGTGCAAAATAAAAAGAACAAGGGCATAGCGTGTGCAGAATAGCAAGAACAAGGGCCTAGCGTGTGCAAAATAAAAAGAACAAGGGCATAGGGTGTGCAAAATAGCAAGAACAAGGGCCTAGCGTGTGCAAAAAAAAAAAGAACAAGGGCATAGCGTGTGCAAAATTGCAAGAACAAAAGCCTAGCGAGTGCAAAATTGCAAGAACAAGGGCCTAGCGTGTGCAAAAAATCAAGAACAAGGGCCTAGCGCGTGCAAAATTGCAAGAACAAGGGCCTAGTATGTGCAAAATGGCAAGAACAAGGGCCTAGCGTGTGCAAAATAGAAAGAACAAAAGCCTAGCGTGTGGAAAATTGCAGGAACAAGGGCCTAGCGTGTGCAAAATAAAAAGAACAAGGGTCTAGCGTGTGCAAAATATAAAGAACAAGGGCCTAGCGTGTACAAAATAGCAAGAACAAGGGCCTAGCATGTTCAAAATAGCAATAACAAGGGCCTCGCGTGTGCAAAATAGCAAGAGCAAGGGTCTAGCGTGTGCAAAATAGCAAGAACAAGGGCCTAGCGTGTTAAAAATAGCAAGAACAAGGGCCTAGCGTGTGCAAAATAGCAAGAACAAGAGCCTAGCGTATGCAAAATTGCAAGAACAAGGGCCTAGCGTGTACAAAAATGCAAGAACATGGGCCTAACGTGTGCAAACTTGCAAGAACAAGGGCCTAGCGTGTGCAAAATTGCAAGAACAAGGGCCTAACGTGTGCAAAATAGCAAGAACAAGGGCCTACCGTGTGCAAAATTGCAAGAACAAGGGCCTACCGTGTGCAAAAAATCAAGAACAAGGGCCTAGCGCGTGCAAAATTGCAAGAACAAGGGCCTAGTATGTGCAAAATGGCAAGAACAAGGGCCTAGCGTGTGCAAAATAGAAAGAACAAAGGCCTAGCGTGTGCAAAATTGCAGGAATAAGGGCCTAGCGTGTGCAAAATAAAAAGAACAAGGGTCTAGCGTGTGCAAAATAAAAAGAACAAGGGCCTAGCGTGTACAAAATAGCAAGAACAAGGGCCTAGCATGTTCAAAATAGCAATAACAAGGGCCTCGCGTGTGCAAAATAGCAAGAGAAGAGCCTAGCGTATGCAAAATTGCAAGAACAAGGGCCTAGCGTGTACAAAAATGCAAGAACATGGGCCTAACGTGTGCAAACTTGCAAGAACAAGGGCCTAGCGTGTGCAAAATTGCAAGAAAAAGGGCCTAACGTGTCCAAAATAGCAAGAACAAGGGCCTACCGTGTGCAAAATTGCAAGAACAAGGGCCTACCGTGTGCAAAATGGCAAGAACAAGGGCCTAGCGTGTGCAAAAAAGCAAAAACAAGGGCCTAGCGTGTGCAAAATAGCAAGAACAAGGGCCTAGCGTGTGCAAAATAAAAAGAACAAGGGCATAGCGTGTGCAAAATAGCAAGAACAAGGGCCTAGCGTGTGCAAAAAAAAAAAAGAACAAGGGCCTAGCGTGTGCAAATTAAAAAGAACAAGGGCCTAGCGTGTGAAAAATTGCAAGAACAAGGGCCTAGCATGTGCAAAATTGCAAGAGCAAGGGCCTAGCGTGTGCAAAAAATCAAGAACAAGGGCCTAGCAAGTGCAAAATTGCAAGAGCAAGGGCCTAGCATGTGCAAAATTGCAAGAACAAGGGCCTAGTATATGCAAAATGGCAAGAACAAGGGCCTAGTGTGTGCAAAATAGCAAGAACAAGGGTCTAGCGAGTGCAAAATTGCAAGAACAAGGGCCTAGCGAGTGCAGAATAAAAGGAACAAGGGCATAGCGTGTGCAAAATATCAAGAACAAGGGCCTAGCGTGTGCAAAACAAAAAGAACAAGGGCCTAGCGTGTGCAAAATAAAAAGAACATGGGCCTAGCGTGTGCAAAATAGCAAGAAGAAGGGCCTAGCGTGTGCAAAATTGCATGAACAAGGGTCTTGCGTGTGCAAAATTGCAAGAACAAGGGCCTAGCGTGTGCAAAAAATCATGAACAAGGGCCTAGCATTCACGAAATAGTAAGAACAAGGGCCTAGCGTGTGCAAAATAGCAAGAACAAGGGCCTAGCGTGTGCAAAATAAAAAGAACAAGGGCCTAGCGTGTGCAAAAAAAGAAAAACAAGGGCCTAGCGTGTGCAAAATAGCAAGAACAAGGGCCTAGCGTGTGCAAAATAGCAAGAACAAGGGCCTAGCGTGTGTGAAATAGCAAGAACAAAGGCCTAGCGTGTGCAAAATAGCAATAACAAGGGCCTAGCGTGTGCAAAATAGCAAGAACAAGGGCCTAGCGTGTGCAAAATAGCAAGAACAAGGGCCTAGCGGGTTAAAAATAGCAAGAATAAGGGCTTAGCGTGTGCAAAATAGCAAGAAGAAAAGCCTAGCGTATGCAAAATTGCAAGAACAGGGCCTAGCGTATACAAAATTGCAAGAACAAGGACCTAGCATGTGCAAACTTGCAAGAACAAGGGCCTAGCATGTGCAAAATTGCAAGAACAAGGGCCTAACGTGAGCAAAATGGCAAGAACAAGGGCCTAGCGTGTGCAAATTAGCAAGAACAAGTGTATAGCGAGTGCAAAATTGCAAGAACAAGGGCCTGGCGTGTGCAAAATAGCAAGAAAAAGGGCCTAGCGTGTGCATTTTTGCAAGAACAAGGGCATAGCGTGTGCAAAATTGCATGAACAATGGCCTAGTGTGTGCAAAATTGCAAGAACAAGGGCCTAGCGAATGCAAAATTGCAAGAACAAGGGCCTAGCGTGTGCAAAAAATCAAGAACAAGGGCCTAGCATTTACGAAATAGTAAGAACAAGGGCCTAGCGTGTGCAAAATTGCAAGAACAAGGGCCTAGTATGTGCAAAATGGCAATAACAAGGGCCTAGCATGTGCAAAATAGCAAGAACAAGGGTCTAGCGAGTGCAAAATTGCAAGAGCACGGGCCTAGCATGTGCAAAATAAAAAGAACAAGGGCATAGCGTGTGCAAAATAGCAAGAACAGGAGCCTTGCGTGTGCAAAATAGCAAGAACAAGGGTCTTGCGTGTGCAAAGTTGCAAGAACAAGGGCCTAGCGTGTGCAAAATAAAAAGAACAAGGGCATAGCGTCTGCAAAATAGCAAGAACAGGGGCCTAGCGTGTGCAAAATAAAAAGAACAAGGGCCTAGCGTGTGCAAAATTGCAAGAACAAAGGCCTAGCGAGTGCAAAATTGCAAGAACAAGGGCCTAGCGTGTGCAAAACATCAAGAACAAGGGCCTAGCGCGTGCAAAAATGCAAGAACAAGGGCCTAGTATGTGCAAAATGGCAAGAACAAGGGCCTAGCATGTGCAAAATAGCAAGAACAAGGGTCCTGCGAGTGCAAAATTGCAAGAACAAGGGCCTAGCGTGTGCAAAATAAAAAGAACAAGGGCCTAGCGTGTTAAAAATAGCAAGAACAAGGGCCTAGCGTGTGCAAAATAGCAAGAACAAGAGCCTAGCGTATGCAAAATTGCAAGAACAAGGGCCTAGCGTGTACAAAAATGCAAGAACATGGGCCTAACGTGTGCAAACTTGCAAGAACAAGGGCCTAGCGTGTGCAAAATTGCAAGAACAAGGGCCTAACGTGTGCAAAATAGCAAGAACAAGGGCCTACCGTGTGCAAAATTGCAAGAACAAGGGCCTACCGTGTGCAAAAAATCAAGAACAAGGGCCTAGCGCGTGCAAAATTGCAAGAACAAGGGCCTAGTATGTGCAAAATGGCAAGAACAAGGGCCTAGCGTGTGCAAAATAGAAAGAACAAAGGCCTAGCGTGTGCAAAATTGCAGGAATAAGGGCCTAGCGTGTGCAAAATAAAAAGAACAAGGGTCTAGCGTGTGCAAAATAAAAAGAACAAGGGCCTAGCGTGTACAAAATAGCAAGAACAAGGGCCTAGCATGTTCAAAATAGCAATAACAAGGGCCTCGCGTGTGCAAAATAGCAAGAGAAGAGCCTAGCGTATGCAAAATTGCAAGAACAAGGGCCTAGCGTGTACAAAAATGCAAGAACATGGACCTAACGTGTGCAAACTTGCAAGAACAAGGGCCTAGCGTGTGCAAAATTGCAAGAACAAGGGCCTAACGTGTGCAAAATAGCAAGAACAAGGGCCTACCGTGTGCAAAATTGCAAGAACAAGGGCCTACCGTGTGCAAAATGGCAAGAACAAGGGCCTAGCGTGTGCAAAAAAGCAAAAACAAGGGCCTAGCGTGTGCAAAATAGCAAGAACAAGGGCCTAGCGTGTGCAAAATAAAAAGAACAAGGGCATAGCGTGTGCAAAATAGCAAGAACAAGGGCCTAGCGTGTGCAAAAAAAAAAAAGAACAAGGGCCTAGCGTGTGCAAATTAAAAAGAACAAGGGCCTAGCGTGTGAAAAATTGCAAGAACAAGGGCCTAGCATGTGCAAAATTGCAAGAGCAAGGGCCTAGCGTGTGCAAAAAATCAAGAACAAGGGCCTAGCAAGTGCAAAATTGCAAGAGCAAGGGCCTAGCATGTGCAAAATTGCAAGAACAAGGGCCTAGTATATGCAAAATGGCAAGAACAAGGGCCTAGCGTGTGCAAAATAGCAAGAACAAGGGTCTAGCGAGTGCAAAATTGCAAGAACAAGGGCCTAGCGAGTGCAGAATAAAAGGAACAAGGGCATAGCGTGTGCAAAATATCAAGAACAAGGGCCTAGCGTGTGCAAAACAAAAAGAACAAGGGCCTAGCGTGTGCAAAATAAAAAGAACATGGGCCTAGCGTGTGCAAAATAGCAAGAAGAAGGGCCTAGCGTGTGCAAAATTGCATGAACAAGGGTCTTGCGTGTGCAAAATTGCAAGAACAAGGGCCTAGCGTGTGCAAAAAATCATGAACAAGGGCCTAGCATTCACGAAATAGTAAGAACAAGGGCCTAGCGTGTGCAAAATAGCAAGAACAAGGGCCTAGCGTGTGCAAAATAAAAAGAACAAGGGCCTAGCGTGTGCAAAAAAAAAAAAACAAGGGCCTAGCGTGTGCAAAATAGCAAGAACAAGGGCCTAGCGTGTGCAAAATAGCAAGAACAAGGGCCTAGCGTGTGTAAAATAGCAAGAACAAAGGCCTAGCGTGTGCAAAATAGCAATAACAAGGGCCTAGCGTGTGCAAAATAGCAAGAACAAGGGCCTAGCGTGTGCAAAATAGCAAGAACAAGGGCCTAGCGGGTTAAAAATAGCAAGAATAAGGGCTAAGCATGTGCAAAATAGCAAGAAGAAAAGCCTAGCGTATGCAAAATTGCAAGAACAGGGCCTAGCGTATACAAAATTGCAAGAACAAGGACCTAGCATGTGCAAACTTGCAAGAACAAGGGCCTAGCATGTGCAAAATTGCAAGAACAAGGGCCTAACGTGAGCAAAATGGCAAGAACAAGGGCCTAGCGTGTGCAAATTAGCAAGAACAAGTGTATAGCGAGTGCAAAATTGCAAGAACAAGGGCCTGGCGTGTGCAAAATAGCAAGAAAAAGGGCCTAGCGTGTGCATTTTTGCAAGAACAAGGGCATAGCGTGTGCAAAATTGCATGAACAATGGCCTAGTGTGTGCAAAATTGCAAGAACAAGGGCCTAGCGAATGCAAAATTGCAAGAACAAGGGCCTAGCGTGTGCAAAAAATCAAGAACAAGGGCCTAGCATTTACGAAATAGTAAGAACAAGGGCCTAGCGTGTGCAAAATTGCAAGAACAAGGGCCTAGTATGTGCAAAATGGCAATAACAAGGGCCTAGCATGTGCAAAATAGCAAGAACAAGGGTCTAGCGAGTGCAAAATTGCAGGAGCACGGGCCTAGCATGTGCAAAATAAAAAGAACAAGGGCATAGCGTGTGCAAAATAGCAAAAACAAGGGCCTTGCGTGTGCAAAATAGCAACAACAAGGGTCTTGCGTGTGCAAAGTCGCAAGAACAAGGGCCTAGCGTGTGCAAAATAAAAAGAACAAGGGCATAGCGTCTGCAAAATAGCAAGAACAGGGGCCTAGCGTGTGCAAAATAAAAAGAACAAGGGCCTAGCGTGTGCAAAATTGCAAGAACAAAGGCCTAGCGAGTGCAAAATTGCAAGAACAAGGGCCTAGCGTGTGCAAAACATCAAGAACAAGGGCCTAGCGCGTGCAAAAATGCAAGAACAAGGGCCTAGTATGTGCAAAATGGCAAGAACAAGGGCCTAGCATAGGCAAAATAGCAAGAACAAGGGTCCTGCGAGTGCAAAATTGCAAGAACAAGGGCCTAGCGTGTGCAAAATAAAAAGAACAAGGGCATAGCGTGTGCAAAATAGCAAGAAAAAGGGCCTAGCGTGTGCAAAAAAAAAAAGAACAATGGCCTAGCGTGTGCAAAATTGCAAGAACAAGGGCCTAGCGTGTGCAAAATTGCAAGAATAAGGGCGTAGCGTGTGCAAAATCGCAAGAACAAAGGCCTAGCGTGTGCAAAATTGCAAAAACAATGGCCTAGCGAGTGCAAAATTGCAAAAACAAGGGCCTAGCATGTGCAAAATAGCAAGAACAAGGGTCTAGCGAGTGCAAAATTGCAAGAACACGGGCCTAGCATGTGCAAAATAGAAAGAACAATGGCATAGCATGTGCAAAATAGCAAGAACAAGGGCCTTGCGTGTGCAAAATAGCAAGAACAAGGGTCTTGCGTATGCAAAGTTGCAAGAACAAAGGCCTAGCATGTGCAAAATAAAAAGAACAAGGGCATAGCGTGTGCAAAATAGCAAGAACATGGGCCTAGCATGTGCAAAAAAAAATTGAACAAGGGCCTAGCGTGTGCAAAATTGAAAGAACAAGGGCCTAGTATGTGCAAAATGGCAAGAACAAGGGCCTAGCGTGTGCAAAATAAAAAGAACGAAGGCATAGCGTGTGCAAAATAGCAAGAACAAGGGCCTATCGTGTGCAAAATAAAAAGAACAAGGGCCTAGCGTGTGCAAAACAGAAAGAACAAGGGCCTAGCGTGTGCAAAATAAAAAGAACAAGGGCCTAGCAAATGCAAAATTGCAAGGACAAGGGCCTAGCGTGTGAAACAAATCAAGAACAAGGGCCTAGCATTCATGAAATAGTAAGAACAAGGGCCTAGCGTGTGCAAAATTGCAAGAACAAGGGCCTAGCGTGTGCAAAAAAAAAAGAACAAGGGCATAGCGTGTGCAAAATAGCAAGAAAAAGGGCCTAGCGTGTGCAAAAAAAAAAAAACAATGGCCTAGCGTGTGCAAAATTGCAAAAACAAGGGCCTAGCGTGTGCAAAAATTCAAGAACAAGGGCCTAGCGAGTGCAAAATTGCAAGAACAAGGGCCTAGCGTGTGCAAAAAATCATGAACAAGGGCCTAGCATTCACGAAATAGTAAGAACAAGGGCCTAGCGTGTGCAAAATAGCAAGAACAAGGGCCTAGGGTGTGCAAAAAAAAAAGAACAAGGGCATAGCGTGTGCAAAAAAAAAAGAACAAGGGCCTAGCGTGTGCAAAATAGCAAGAACAAGGGCCTAGCGTGTGCAAAATAGCAAGAACAAGGGCCTAGCGTGTGTAAAATAGCAAGAACAAAGGCCTAGCGTGTGCAAAATAGCAATAACAAGGGCCTAGCGTGTGCAAAATAGCAAGAACAAGGGCCTAGCGTGTGCAAAAAAGCAAGAACAAGGGCCTAGCGAGTTAAAAATAGCAAGAAAAAGGGCTTAGCGTGTGCAAAATAGCAAGAACACGGGCCTAGCATGTGCAAAATAAAATGAACAAGGGCCTAGCGTGTGCAAAAAAAAAAAGAACAAGGGCCTAGCGTGTGCTAAATTGAAAGAACAAGGGCCTAGTATGTGCAAAATGGCAAGAACAAGGGCCTAGCATGCGCAAAATAGGAAGAACAAGGGTCATGCAAGTTCAAAATTGCAAGAACAAGGGCCTAGCGTGTGCAAAATAAAAAGAACGAAGGCATAGCGTGTGCAAAATAGCAAGAACAAAGGCCTATCGTGTGTAAAATAGCAAGAACAAAGGCCTAGCGTGTGCAAAATAGCAATAACAAGGGCCTAGCGTGTGCAAATTAGCAAGAACAAGGGCCTAGCGTGTGCAAAAAAGCAAGAACAAGGGCCTAGCGAGTTAAAAATAGCAAGAATAAGGGCTTAGCGTGTGCAAAATAGCAAGAACAAGAGCCTAGCGTATGCAAAATTGCAAGAACAGGGCCTAGCGTATACAAAATTGCAAGAACAAGGACCTAGCATGTGCAAACTTGCAAGAACAAGGGCCTAGCATGTGCAAAATTGCAAGAACAAGGGCCTAGCGTGTGCAAATTAGCAAGAACAATTGTATAGCGAGTGCAAAATTGCAAGAACAAGGGCCTGGCGTGTGCAAAATAGCAAGAACAAGGGCCTAGCGTGTGCATTTTTGCAAGAACAAGGGCATAGCGTGTGCAAAATTGCATGAACAAGGGCCTAGTGTGTGCAAAATTGCAAGAACAAGGGCCTAGCGAATGCAAAATTGCAAGAACAAGGGCCTAGCGTGTGCAAAAAATCAAGAACAAGGGCCTAGCATTCACAAAATAGTAAGAACAAGGGCCTAGCGTGTGCAAAATTGCAAGAACAAGGGCCTAGTATGTGCAAAATGGCAATAAGAAGGGCCTAGCATGTGCAAAATAGCAAGAACAAGGGTCTAGCGAGTGCAAAATTGCAAGAGCACGGGCCTAGCATGTGCAAAATAAAACGAACAAGGGCATAGCGTGTGCAAAATAGCAAGAACAAGGGCCTTGCGTGTGCAAAATAGCAAGAACAAGGGTCTTGCGTGTGCAAAGTTGCAAGAACGAGGGCCTAGCGTGTGCAAAATAAAAAGAACAAGGGCATAGCGTCTACAAAATAGCAAGAACAGGGGCCTAGCGTGTGCAAAATAAAAAGAACAAGGGCCTAGCGTGTGCAAAATTGCAAGAACAAAGGCCTAGCGAGTGCAAAATTGCAAGAACAAGGGCCTAGCGTGTGCAAAACATCAAGAACAAGGGCCTAGCGCGTGCAAAAATGCAAGAACAAGGGCCTAGTATGTGCAAAATGGCAAGAACAAGGGCCTAGCATGTGCAAAATAGAAAGAACAAGGGTCCTGCGAGTGCAAAATTGCAAGAACAAGGGCCTAGCCTGTGCAAAATAAAAAGAACAAGGGCATAGCGGCAGCAAAATAGCAAGAAAAAGGGCCTAGCGTGTGCAAAAAAAAAAAGAACAATGGCCTAGCGTGTGCAAAATTGCAAAAACAAGGGCCTAGCGTGTGCAAAATTGCAAGAACAAGGGCCTAGCGAGTGCAAAATTGCAAGAACAAGGGCCTAGCGTGTGCAAAAAATCATGAACAAGGGCCTAGCATTCACGAAATAGTAAGAACAAGGGCCTAGCGTGTGCAAAATTGCAAGAACAAGGGCCTAGCGTGTGCAAAATGGCAAGAACAAGGGCCTAGCATGTGCAAAATAGCAAGAACAAGGGTCTAGCGAGTGCAAAATTGCAAGAACACGGGCCTAGCATGTGCAAAATAGAAAGAACAAAGGCATAGCGTGTGCAAAATAGCAAGAACAAGGGCCTTGTGTGTGCAAAATAGCAAAAACAAGGGTCTTGCGTATGCAAAGTTGCAAGAACAAAGGCCTAGCATGTGCATAATAAAAAGAACAAGGGCATAGCGTGTGCAAAATAGCAAGAACACGGGCCTAGCATGTGCAAAATAAAATGAACAAGGGCCTAGCGTGTGCAAAAAAAAAAAGAACAAGGGCCTAGCGTGTGCAAAATTGAAAGAACAAGGGCCTAGTATGTGCAAAATGGCAAGAACAATGGCCTAGCATGCGCAAAATAGGAAGAACAAGGGTCCTGCGAGTTCAAAATTGCAAGAACAAGGGCCTAGCGTGTGCAAAATAAAAAGAACGAAGGCATAGCGTGTGCAAAATAGCAAGAACAAGGGCCTATCGTGTGAAAAATAAAAAGAACAAGGGCCTAGCGTGTGCAAAACAGAAAGAACAAGGGCCTAGCGTATGCAAAATAAAAAGAACAAGGGCCTAGCGAATGCAAAATTGCAAGAGTAAGGGCCTAGCGTGTGAAACAAATCAAGAACAAGGGCCTAGTGTTCACGAAATAGTAAGAACAAGGGCCTAGCGTGTGCAAAATTGCAAGAACAAGGGCCTAGTATGTGCAAAATGGCAAGAACAAGGGCCTAGCATGTGCAAAAAAGCAAGAGGAAGGATCTAGCGAGTGCAAAATTGCATGAACACGGGCCTAGCATGTGCAAAATAAAAAGAACAAGGGCATAGCGTGTGCAAAATAGCAAGAACAATGGCCTTGCGTGTGCAAAATAGGAAGAACAAGGGTCTTGCGCGTGCAAAGTTGCAAGAACAAGGGCCTAGCGTGTGCAAAATAGCAAGAACACGGGCCCAGCTGTGCAAAATAAAATGAACAAGGGCCTAGCGTGTGCCAAAAAAAAAAGAACAAGGGCCTAGCGTTTGCAAAATTGCAAGAACAAAGGCCTAGCAAGTGCAAAATTGCAAGAACAAGGGCCTAGCGTGTGCAAATATTCAAGAACAAGGGCCTAGCGCGTGCAAAATTGCAAGAACAAGGGCCTAGTATGTGCAAAATGGCAAGAACAAGGGCCTAGCATGTGCAAAATAGCAAGAATAAGGGTCTAGCGAGTGCAAAATTGCAAGAACACGGGCCTAGCATGTGCAAAAAAAAAAGAACAAGGGCATAGCGTGTGCAAAATAGCAAGAACAAGGGCCTTGCGTGTGCAAAATAGCAAGAACAAGGGTCTTGCATGTGCAAAGTTGCAAGAACAAGGGCCTAGCGTGTGCAAAATAAAAAGAACAAGGGCATAGCGTGTGCAAAATTGCAAGAACAAGGGCCTAGCGTGTGCAAAATTGCCAGAACAAGGGCCTAGCGAGTGCAAAATGGCAAGAACAAGGGCCTAGCGTGTGCAAAAAATCAAGAACAAGGGCGTAGCATTCATAAAATAGTAAGAAAAAGAGCCTAGCGAGTGCAAAATTGCAAGAACAAGGGCCTAGTATGTGCAAAATGGCAAGAACAAGGGCCTAGCATGTGCAAAATAGCAAGAACACGGGTCTAGCGAGTGCAAAATTGCAAGAACACGGGCCTGGCATGTGCAAAATAAAAAGAACAAGGGCATAGCGTGTGCAAAATAGCAAGAACAAGGGCCTTGTGTGTGCAAAATAGCAAGAACAAGGGTCTTGCGTGTGCAAAGTTGCAAGAACAAGGGCCTAGCGTGTGCAAAATAAAAAGAACAAGGGTATAGCGTGTGCAAAATAGCAAGAACACGGGCCTAGCTGTGCAAAATATAATGAACAAGGGCCAAGCGTGTGCAAAAAAAAAAGAACAAGGGCCTAGCGTATGCAAAATTGCAAGAACAAAGGCCTAGCGAGTGCAAAATTGCAAGAACAAGGGCCTAGCGTGTGCAAAATTGCAAGAACAAGGGCCTAGTATGTGCAAAATTGCAAGAACAAGGGCCTAGCATGTGCAAAATAGCAAGAACAAGGGTCTTGCGAGTGCAAAATTGCAAGAACAAGGGCCTAGCGTGTGTAAAATAAAAAGAAAAGGGCATAGCGTGTGCAAAATAGCAAGAACAAGGGCCTAGCGTGTGCAAAATTGCAAGAACAAAGGCCTAGCATGTGCAAAACAAAAAGAACAAGGGCCTAGCGTGTGCAAAAAAAAAAAAACAAGGGCGTAGCGAGTGCAAAATAGCAAGAACAAGGGCCTAGCGTGTGCAAAACAGCAAGAACAAGGGCCTAGCGTGTGCAAGATAGCAATAACAAGGGCCTAGCGTGTGCAAAATAGCAAGAACAAGGGCCTAGCGTGTGCAAAATAGCAAGAACAAGGGCCTAGCGTGTTAAAAATAGCAAGAACAAGGGCCTAGCGTGTGCAAAATAGCAAGAACAAGAGCCTAGCGTATGCAAAATTGCAAGAACAGGGCCTAGCGTGTACAAAATTGCAAGAACAAGGACCTAGCATGTGCAAACTTGCAAGAACAAGGACCTAGCGTGTGCAAAATTGCTAGAACAAGGGCCCAACGTGTGCAACATAGCAAGAACAAGGGCCTAGCGTATGCAAAATTGCAAGAACAAGGGTTTAGTATGTGCAAAATGGCAAGAACAAGGGCCTAGCATGTGCAAAATAGCAAGAACAAGGGTCTAGCGAGTGCAAAGTTGCAAGAACACGGGCCTAGCATGTGCAAAATAAAAAGAACAAGGGCATAGCGTGTGCAAAATAGCAAGAACAAGGGCCTTGCGTGTGCAAAATAGCAAGAACAAAGGTCTTGCGTGTGCAAAGTTGCAAGAACAAGGGCCTAGCATGTGCAAAATAAAAAGAACAAGGGTATAGCGTGTGCAAAATAGCAAGAAAACGGGCCTAGCTGTGCAAAAAAAAATGAACAAGGGCCTAGCGTGTGCAAAAAAAAAAGAACAAGGGCCTAGCGTGTGCAAAATTGCAAGAAGAAAGGCCTAGCGAGTGCAAAAATGCAAGAACAAGGGCCTAGCGTGTGCAAAAAATCAAGAACAAGGGCCTAGCGCGTGCAAAATTGCAAGAACAAGGGCCTAGTATGTGCAAAATGGCAAGAACAAGGGCCTAGCATGTGCAAAATAGCAAGAACAAGGGTCCTGCGAGTGCAAAATTGCAAGAACAAGGGCCTAGCGTGTGCAAAATTAAAAGAACAAGCGCATAGCGTGTGCAAAATAGCAAGAACAAGGGCCTAGCGTGTGCAAAATTGCAAGAACAAGGGCCTAGCGTGTGCAACAAAAAAAAAGAACAAGGGCCTAGCGTGTGCAAAAAAAAAAAGAACAAGGGCCTAGCGTGTGCAAAATAGCAAGAACAAGGGCCTAGCGTGTGTAAAATAGCAAGAACAAGGGCCTAGCGTGTGCAAGATAGCAAGACCAAGGGCCTAGCGTGTGCAAAATAGCAAGAACAAGGGCCTAGCGTGTGCAAAATAGCAAGAACAAGGGCCTAGCGTGTTAAAAATAGCAAGAACAAGGGCCTAGCGTGTGCAAAATAGCAAGAACAAGAGCCTAGCGTATGCAAAATTGCAAGAACAGGGCCTAGCGTGTACAAAATTGCAAGAACAAGGACCTAGCATGTGCAAATTGCAAGAACAAGGGCATAGCGTGTGCAAAATAGCAAGAACAAGGGCCTTGCGTGTGCAAAATAGCAAGAACAAAGGTCTTGCGTGTGCAAAGTTGCAAGAACAAGGGCCTAGCATGTGCAAAATAAAAAGAACAAGGGTATAGCGTGTGCAAAATAGCAAGAAAACGGGCCTAGCTGTGCAAAAAAAAATGAACAAGGGCCTAGCGTGTGCAAAAAAAAAAGAACAAGGGCCTAGCGTGTGCAAAATTGCAAGAAGAAAGGCCTAGCGAGTGCAAAAATGCAAGAACAAGGGCCTAGCGTGTGCAAAAAATCAAGAACAAGGGCCTAGCGCGTGCAAAATTGCAAGAACAAGGGCCTAGTATGTGCAAAATGGCAAGAACAAGGGCCTAGCATGTGCAAAATAGCAAGAACAAGGGTCCTGCGAGTGCAAAATTGCAAGAACAAGGGCCTAGCGTGTGCAAAATAAAAAGAACAAGGGCATAGCGTGTGCAAAATAGCAAGAACAAGGGCCTAGCGTGTGCAAAATTGCAAGAACAAGGGCCTAGCGTGTGCAACAAAAAAAAAGAACAAGGGCCTAGCGTGTGCAAAAAAAAAAAAGAACAAGGGCCTAGCGTGTGCAAAATAGCAAGAACAAGGGCCTAGCGTGTGCAAAATAGCAAGAACAAGGGCCTAGCGTGTGCAAGATAGCAAGACCAAGGGCCTAGCGTGTGCAAAATAGCAAGAACAAGGGCCTAGCGTGTGCAAAATAGCAAGAACAAGGGCCTAGCGTGTTAAAAATAGCAAGAACAAGGGCCTAGCGTGTGCAAAATAGCAAGAACAAGAGCCTAGCGTATGCAAAATTGCAAGAACAGAGCCTAGCGTGTACAAAATTGCAAGAACAAGGACCTAGCATGTGCAAATTGCAAGAACAAGGGCCTAGCGTGTGCAAAATTGCAAGAACAAGGGCCCAACGTGTGCAAAATAGCAAGAACAAGGGCCTAGCGTGTGCAAAATTGCAAGAACAAGGGCCTAGCGTGTGCAAAATAGCAAGAACAAGGGTATAGCGAGTGCAAAATTGCAAGAACAAGGGCCTAGCGTGTGCAAAATAGCAAGAAAAAGGGCCTAGCGCCTGCAATTTTGCAAGAACAAGGGCCTAGGGTGTGCAAAATTGCAAGAACAAGGGCCTAGCGTGTGCAAAATAAAAAGATCAAGGGCCTAGCGTATGCAAAATAAAAAGAACAAGGGCCTAACGTGTACACAATAGCAAGAACAAGGGCCTAGCGTGTGCAAAATAGCAAGAACAAGGGCCTAGCGTGTGCAAAGTTGCAAGAGCAAGGGCCTAGTGTGTGCAAAAAAACAAAAACAATGGCCTAGCGAGTGCAAACTTGCAAGAACAAGGATCTAGCGTGTGCAAAATTGCAAGAACAAGGGCCTAGTATGTGCAAAATGGCAAAAGCAAGGGCCTAGCATGTGCAAAAAATCAAGAACAAGGGCCTAGCGCGTGCAAAATTGCAAGAACAAGGGCCTAGTATGTGTAAAATGGCAAGAACAAGGGCCTAGCATGTGCACAATAGCAAGAACAAGGGTCCTGCGAGTGCAAAATGGCAAGAACAAGGGCCTAGCGTGTGCAAAATTGCAAGAGCAAGGGCCTAGTGTGTGCAAAAAATCAAGAACAAGGGCCTAGCGAGTGCAAACTTGCAAGAACAAGGATCTAGCGTGTGCAAAATTGCAAGAACAATGGCCTAGTTGTTGGGTGCAAAATACTATTTTTGCACTGCAACCAGCCGCCTGCGTGAGGTTATGCATTCTGTGTCTTTTCTGTGTGCATTCGTTTTTGCATTTCGTTTCATGTGTTGTTGCTGTGGGATCATGTTCGGTCATGACGGATCATGACGAGTCATGTTCGTCCACGTCGGCTCATGTTCTCTCATGTCGGCTCATGTACGCTCATGTTTGTTTTCATCAACGAACATGTGCGCTAATGAAAGTTCTGTGTTTCATGAGTGTTCTGTGTTTCATGAATGGCGAGTTATTTTCATGAGAGCTGTTGTGAATGTCGAGTGTGTTTGGTTTTGGGGCTCGATTGTTTGACCAGCTCCGTTGACCATTTCGCGCTGGTCAATGAAAAAGTGCGCGAAGTCAGGACCTGCGCGTGGGGTCCTGACACGCGCGTATGGTCGTGCAGGGCCCACGCGTGTGTCGCAACTGTTGCGACCATGCACAGTTGCACGATCGCAACTGGACAGGGCAATTATTGCCCTGCCCCGCCTGAGACAAAGCACGATCGCGTCAGCGATCGGCTTTTCTCGCTTGACCGGGGGTGCCACGGGATTACGGTTGACAAACCGTATCCCGCGCTGACTTGGAAACAGCCGACTTCGCACGAAAGTCACGCCGCTTAGCGTGATCATTTCGAAGCAGGTACAAAACGGTAAATACCGTTTTATCAACGGTAAAATTCGTTTTACAACTGGAAAACGGATTCTCACACGAGTATCCATGATTCCTCGTGAACTCGCGGAAATTCATGACGTGAATCAGCAGGGGACTTTGGACTCAATTCAAGTGGATTACAGTTAATTCTAATGAGGCAGATTGAGCCAAATTCTTCAGCAGTTTCACAACCGTTTTCTATTACAGCAAAGCGAAGGCCTGGATTCCAGTTAAGCAACTGCTTTATGTTTTCCTTTGAGTGTTTAGGACTTCATATAAATGTGTGCTTGTATTTGCTTGAAGTCAATCAATGTTATTATGCTTTTTCAAGCTTGGAATTCTACTACTACGTATTGACGAGAGTAGAAACACAACGTAGTGCTGCCGAAACGCTGCTCGACCAGATTCCTCACTCCACAATTCAAGCAAGGCATAACTACTCACTTTATTTTTCTTACGCCCTTGGCTATGAGGTGACATGCTGTCACACTCGGAGGGTATAAAGTGAAGTTAAGTGTTGCCAAGTTTGAGTTCGTGGTTCAGTTTTTACACGCTTCTGCATAGTACTTATACTTAACTCTAGTATGTGCAAAATGGCAAGAACAAGGGCCTAGCATGTGCAAAAAATCAAGAACAAGGGCCTAGCGCGTGCAAAATTGCAAGAACAAAGGCCTAGTATGTGTAAAATGGCAAGAACAAGAGCCTAGCATGTGCAAAATAGCAAGAACAAGGGTCCTGCGAGTGCAAAATTGCAAGAACAAGGGCCTAGCGTGTGCAAAATAGCAAGAACAAGGGCCTAGCGTGTGCAAAAAAAAAAAGAACAAGGGCCTAGCGTGTGCAAAATAAAAAGAACAAGTGCATAGCGTATGCAAAATAGCAAGAACAAGGGCCTAGCGTGTGCAAAATAAAAAGAACAAAGGCATAGCGTGTGCAAAATAGCAAGAACAAGGGCCTAGCGTGTGCAAAATAGCAAGAACAAGGGCCTAGCGTGTGCAAAATAGCAAGAACAAGGGCCTAGCGTGTGGAAAAAAAAAAAAGAACAAGGGCCTAGCGTGTGCAAAATAAAAAGAACAAGGGCATAGCGTGTGCAAAATAGCAAGAACAAGGGCCTAGCGTGTGCAAAATTGCAAGAACAAGGGCCTAGCGTGTGCAAAAAAAAAAAGGAACAAGGGCCTAGCGTGTGCAAAAAAAAAAGAACAAGGGCTAAGAGTGTGCAAAATAGCAAGAACAAGGGCCTAGCGTGTGCAAAATAGCAAGAACAAGGGCCTAGCGTGTGCAAGATAGCAAGAACAAGGGCCTAGAGTGTGCAAAATAAAATCAACAAGGGCCTAGCATGTGCAAAATAGCAAGAATAAGGGCCTAGCGTGTGCAAAATTGCAAGAGCAAGGGCCTAGTGTGTGCAAAAATTCAAGAACAAGGGCCTAGCGAGTGCAAAATTGCAAGAACAAGGGCCTAGCGTGTGCAAAATTGCAAGAACAAGGGCCTAGTATGTGCAAAATGGCAAGAAAAAGGGCCTACCGTGTGCGAAATAGCAGGAACAAAGGTCTAGCAAGTGCAAAATTGCAAAAACAAGGGCCTAGTGTGTGCAAAAGAAAAAGAACAAGGGCCTAGCGTGTGCAAAATAGCAAGAACAAGGGCCTAGCGTGTGCAAAATTGCAAGAGCAAGGGCCTAGCGTGTGCAACATAGCAAGAATCAGGGTCTTGCGTGTGCAAAATTGCAAGCGCCTAGCGTGTGAAAAAAAAAACGAACAAAGGCATAGTCTGTGCAAAATAGCAAGAACAAGGGCCTAGCGTGTGCAAAAAAACTTTAACAAGGGCTAGCGTGTGCAAAAAAAAAAAGAACAAGGGCCTAGCGTGTGCAAAATTGCAAGAACAAGGGCCTAGCGTGTGCAAAATTGCAAGAACAAGGGCCTAGCGAGTGCAAAATTGCAAGAACAAGGGCTTAGCGTGTGCAAAAAATCAAGATTAAAGGCCTAGCGTTCACGAAATAGCAAAAACTAGGGCCTAGCATGTGCAAAATAGCAAGAACAAGGGTCTAGCGAGTGCAAAATTGCAAGAACAGGGGCTTAGCGTGTGCAAAATAAAAATAACAAGGGCATAGCGTGTGCAAAATAGCAAGAACAAGGGCCTAGGGTGTGCAAAATAGCAAGAACAAGAGTCTTGCGTGTGCAAAATTGCAAGAACAAGGGCCTACCGTGTGCAAAATAAAAACAACAAGGGCTTAGCGTGTGCAAAAAATCAAGATTAAAGGCCTAGCGTTCACGAAATAGCAAGAACAAGGGCCTACCATGTGCAAAATAGCAAGAACAAGGGTCTAGCGAGTGCAAAATTGCAAGAACAGGGGCTTAGCGTGTGCAAAAAAAAAATAACAAGGGCATAGCGTTTGCCAAAAAGCAAGAACAAGGGCCTAGGGTGTGCAAAATAGCAAGAACAAGGGTCTAACGTGTGCAAAATTGCAAGAACAAGGGCCTAGCGTGTGCAAAATAAAAAGAACAAGGGCATAGCGTGTTCAAAATAGCAAGAACAAGGGCCTAGCGTGTGCAAAATAGCAAGAAAAAGAGCCTAGGGTGTGCAAAATAGCAACAAAAAGGGCCTAGCGTGTGCAAAACAACAAGAAAAAGGGCATAGCGTGTGCAAAGTAAAAAAAACAAGGGCATAGCGTGTGCAAAATAGCAAGAACAAGGGCCTAGCGTGTGCAAAATTGCAAGAACAAGGGTCTAACGTGTGCAAAACAAAAAGAACAAGGGCCTAGCGTGTGCAAAATAAAAAGAACAGGGGCCTAGCGTGTGCAAAATAGCAAGAACAAGGGCCTGGAGTGTGCAAAAAAAAATTAACAAGGGCTGACGTGTGCAAAAAAAAAGAACAAGGGCCTAGCGTGTGCAAAATTCCAAGAACAAGGGCCTAGCGTGTGCAAAATTGCAAGAACAAGGGCCTAGCGAGTGCAAAATTGCAAGAAAAAGGGCCTAGCGTGTTCAAAAAATCAAGAACAGAGGCCTAGCGTTCACGAAATAGCAAGAACAAGGGCCTAGCGTGTGCAAAATTGCAAGAACAAGGGCCTAGTATGTGCAAAATGGCAAGAACAAGGGCCTAGCATGTGCAAAATAGCAAGAACAAGGGCTTAGCGTGTGGAAACTAAAAAGAACAAGGGCATAGCGTGTGCAAAATAGCAAGAACAAGGGCACACGCTGTGTGCAAAATTGCAAGAACAAGGGTCTTGCGTGTGCAAAATTGCAAGAACAAGGGCCTAGCGTGTGCAAAATAAAAAGAACAAGGGGATAGCGTGTGCAAAATAGCAAGAACAAGGGCCTTGCGTGTGGAAAATAGCAAGAAACAGGGCCTATAGTGTGCAAAATAGCAATAATAGGTGCCTAGCGTGTGCAAAACAACAAGAACAAGGGCCTACCATGTGCAAAATAAAACAAACAAGGGCCTAGCGTGTGCAAAAAAAAAAAAACAAGGGCCTAGCGTGTGCAAAATAAAAAGAACAAGGGCATAGCGTGTGCAAAATAGCAAGAACAAGGGCCTAGCATGTGCAAAATAAAAAGAACAGGGGCCTAGCGTGTGCGAAATAAAAATAACAAGGGCCTTGCGTGTGCAAAATAGCAAGAAAAAGGGTCTAGCGAGTGCAAAATTGCAAGAACAAGGGCCTAGCGTGTGCAAAATAAAAAGAACAAGGGCATAGCGTGTACAAAATAGCAAGAACAAGGGCCTAGCGCGTGCAAAATAAAAAGAACAAGGGCCTAATGTGTGCAAAATAAAAAGAACAGAGGCCTAGCGTGTGCAAAATAGCAAGAACAAGGGCCTAGCGTGTGCAAAAAATCAAGAACATTGGCCTGGCGTTCTTGAAACAGCAAGAACAAGGGCCTAGCGTGTGCAAAATTGCAAGAACAAGGGCCTAGTATGTGCAAAATGGCAAGAACAAGGGCCAAGCGTGTGCAAAATTGCAAGAACAAGGGTCTAGCGAGTGCAAAATTGCAAGAACAAGGGCCTAGCGTGTGCAAAATAAAAAGAACAATGGCATAGCGTGTGCAAAATAGCAAGAACAAGGGCCTAGCGTGTGCAAAATAAAAAGAGCAAGGGCCTAGCGTGTGCAAAATTGCAAGAACAAGGGCCTAGCGTGTGCAAAATAGCAAGAACAAGGGCCTAGCATGTGCAGAATTGCAAGAAATATGGGCCTAGCGAGTGCAAAATTGCAAAAGCAAGGGCCTAGCGTGTGCAAAAAATTAAGAACAAGGGCCTAGCGTTCGCGAACTAGCAAGAACAAGGGCCTAGTATGTGCAAAATAGCAAGAACAAGGGCCTAGCGTGTGCAAAATAGCAAGAACAAGGGTCTAGCGTATGCAAAATTGCAAGAACAAGGGCCTAGCGTGTGCCAAATAAAAAGAACAAGGGCATAGCGTGTGCAAAATAGCAAGAACTAGGGCCTAGCATGTGCAAAATAAAATGAACAAGGGCCTACATTTGCAAAAAAGAAAAGAACGAGGGCCTAGCGTGTGCAAAATTGCAAGAGCAAGGGCCTAGCGTGTGCAAAATTGCAAGAACAAGGGCCTAGCGTGTGCAAAATTGCAAGAACAAGGGCCTAGCGTGTGCAAAATTGCAAGAACAAAAGCCTAGCGTGTGCAAAATTGCACGAACAAGGGCCTAGCGAGTGCAAAATAGCAAGAGCAAGGGCCTAGCGTGTGCAAAAAAATCAAGAACAAGGGCCTAGCGTTTACGAAATAGCAGGAACAAGGGCGTAGCGTGTGCAAAATTGCAAGAACAAGGGCCTAGTATGTGCAAAATGGCAAGAATAAGGACCTAGCGTGAGCAAAATAGCAAGAACAAAGGCCTGGTGTGTGCAAAAAAAAATTAACAAGGGCCTGACGTGTGCAAAAAAAAAAAGAACAAGGGCCTAGCGTGTGCAAAATTCCAAGAACAAGGGCCTAGCATGTGCAAAATTGCAAGAACAAGGGCCTAGCGAGTGCAAAATTGCTAGAACAAGGGCCTAGCGTGTGCAAAAAATCAAGAACAAAGGCCTAGCGTTCACGAAATAGCAAGAACAAGGGCCTAGTGTGTGCAAAATTGCAGGAACAAGGGCCTAGTATGTGCAAAATGGCAAGAAGAAGGGCCTAGCATGTGCAAAATAGCAAGAACAAGGGCTTAGCGTGTGGAAAAAAAAAAGAACAAGGGCATAGCGTGTGAAAAATAGCAAAAACAAGGGCACACAATGTGTGCAAAACTGCAAGAACAAGGGTCTTGCGTGTGCAAAATTGCAAGAACAAGGGCCTAGCGTGTGCAAAATAAAAAGAACAAGGGCATAGTGTGTGCAAAATAGCAAGAACAAGGGCCTAGCGTGTGCAAAACAAGAAAAATGGCCTAGCGTGTGTAAAATAGGAAGAACAAGGGCCTACCATGTGCAAAATAAAATGAACAAGGGCCTAGCGTGTGCAAACAAAAAAGAACAAGCGCCTAGCGTGTGCAAAATAAAAAGAACAAGGGCATAGCGTGTGCAAAATAGCAAGAACAAGGGCCTAGCGTGTGCAAGATTGCAAGAACAAGGGTCTAGCGTGTGCAAAACAAAAAGAACAAGGGCCTAGCGTGTGCAAAATAAAAAGAACAGGGGCCTAGCGTGTGCAAAATAGCAAGAATAAGGGCCTGGCGTGTGCAAAAAAAAATTAACCAGGGCTGACGTGTGCAAAATTCCAAGAACAGGGGCCTAGCGTGTGCAAAATTGCAAGAACAAGGGCCTAGCGAGTGCAAAATTGCAAGAAAAATGGCCTAGCGTGTTCAAAAAATCAAGAACAAAGGCCTAGTGTTCACGAAATAGCAAGAACAAGGGCCTAGCGTGTGCAAAATTGCAAGAACAAGGGCCTAGTATGTGCAAAATGGCAAGAACAAGGGCCTAGCATGTGCAAAATAGCAAGAACAAGGGCTTAGCGTGTGGAAAATAAAAAGAACAAGGGCATAGCGTGTGCAAAATAGCAAGAACAAGGGCACACGCTGTGTGCAAAATTGCAAGAACAAGGGTCTTGCGTGTGCAAAATTGCAAGAACAAGGGCCTAGCATGTGCAAAAAAAAAAGAACAAGGGGATAGCGTGTGCAAAATAGCAAGAACAAGGGCCTAGCGTGTCCAAAATAGCAAGAAAAATTGCCTAGAGTGTGCAAAATAGCAATAACAGGGGCCTAACGTGTGCAAAACAACAAGAACAAGGGCCTACCATGTGCAAAATAAAATGAACAAGGGCCTAGCGTGTGCAAAAAAAAAAGAACAAGGGCCTAGCGTGTGCAAAATAAAAAGAACAAGGGCATAGCGTGTGCAAAATAGCAAGAACAAGGGCCTAGCGTGTGCAAAATAAAAAGAACAGGGGCCTAGCGTGTGCAAAATAAAAAAAACAAGGGCCTTGCGTGTGCAAAATAGCAAGAACAAGGGTCTAGCGAGTGCAAAATTGCAAGAAAAAGGGCCTAGGGTGTGCAAAATAAAAAGAACAGGGGCCTAGCGTGTGCAAAATAAAAAGAACAGGGGCCTAGCGTGTGCAAAATAGCAAGAACAAGGGCCTGGCGTGTGCAAAAAAAAATTAACAAGGGCTGACGTGTGCAAAAAAAAAAGAACAAGGGCCTAGCGTGTGCAAAATTCCAAGAACAAGGGCCTAGCGTGTCCAAAATTGCAAGAACAAGGGCCTAGCGAGTGCAAAATTGCAAGAAAAAGGGCCTAGCGTGTTCAAAAAATAGCAGGAACAAGGGCGTAGCGTGTGCAAAATTGCAAGAACAAGGGCCTAGTATGTGCAAAATGGCAAGAACAAGGACCTAGCGTGTGCAAAATAGCAAGAACAAAGGCCTGGCGTGTGCAAAACAAAATTAACAAGGGCCTGACGTGTGCAAAAAAAAAAGAACAAGGGCCTAGCGTGTGTAAAATTCCAAGAACAAGGGCCTAGCATGTGCAAAAGTGCAAGAACAAGGGCCTAGCGAGTGCAAAATTGCAAGAACAAGGGCCTAGCGTGTGCAAAAAATCAAGAACAAAGGCCTAGCGTTCACGAAATAGCAAGAACAAGGGCCTAGCGTGTGCAAAATTGCAAGAACAAGGGCCTAGTATGTGCAAAATGGCAAGAACAAGGGCCTAGCATGTGCAAAATAGCAAGAACAAGGGCTTAGTGTGTGGAAAATAAAAAGAACAAGGGCATAGCGTGTGCAAAATAGCAAGAACAAGGCCACACGCTGTGTGCAAAATTGCAAGAACAAGGGTCTTGCGTGTGCAAAATTGCAAGAACAAGGGCCTAGCGTGTGCAAAAAAAAAAGAACAAGGGGATAGCGTGTGCAAAATAGCAAGAAAAATTACCTAGAGTGTGCAAAATAGCAATAACAGGGGCCTAGCGTGTGCAAAACAACAAGAACAAGGGCCTACCATGTGCAAAATAAAATGAACAAGGGCCTAGCGTGTGCAAAAAAAAAAGAACAAGGGCCTAGCGTGTGCAAAATAAAAAGAACAAGGGCATAGCGTGTGCAAAATAGAAAGAACAAGGGCCTAGCGTGTGCAAAATAAAAAGAACAGGGGCCTAGCGTGTGCAAAATAAAAAAAACAAGGGCCTTGCGTGTGCAAAATAGCAAGAATAAGGGTCTAGCGAGTGCAAAATTGCAAGAAAAAGGGCCTAGCGTGTGCAAAATAAAAAGAACAAGGGCATAGCGTGTGCAAAATAGCATGAACAAGGGCCTAGCGTGTGCAAAATAGCAAGAAAAATTACCTAGAGTGTGCAAAATAGCAATAACAGGGGCCTAGCGTGTGCAAAACAACAAGAACAAGGGCCTACCATGTGCAAAATAAAATGAACAAGGGCCTAGCGTGTGCAAAAAAAAAAGAACAAGGGCCTAGCGTGTGCAAAATAAAAAGAACAAGGGCATAGCGTGTGCAAAATAGAAAGAACAAGGGCCTAGCGTGTGCAAAATAAAAAGAACAGGGGCCTAGCGTGTGCAAAATAAAAAAAACAAGGGCCTTGCGTGTGCAAAATAGCAAGAATAAGGGTCTAGCGAGTGCAAAATTGCAAGAAAAAGGGCCTAGCGTGTGCAAAATAAAAAGAACAAGGGCATAGCGTGTGCAAAATAGCAAGAACAAGGGCCTAGCGTGTGCAAAATAGCAAGAAAAATTACCTAGAGTGTGCAAAATAGCAATAACAGGGGCCTAGCGTGTGCAAAACAACAAGAACAAGGGCCTACCATGTGCAAAATAAAATGAACAAGGGCCTAGCGTGTGCAAAAAAAAAAGAACAAGGGCCTAGCGTGTGCAAAATAAAAAGAACAAGGGCATAGCGTGTGCAAAATAGAAAGAACAAGGGCCTAGCGTGTGCAAAATAAAAAGAACAGGGGCCTAGCGTGTGCAAAATAAAAAAAACAAGGGCCTTGCGTGTGCAAAATAGCAAGAATAAGGGTCTAGCGAGTGCAAAATTGCAAGAAAAAGGGCCTAGCGTGTGCAAAATAAAAAGAACAAGGGCATAGCGTGTGCAAAATAGCAAGAACAAGGGCCTAGCGTGTGCAAAATAAAAAGAACAAGGGCCTAATGTGTGCAAAAAAAAAAGAACAGTGGCCTAGCGTGTGCAAAATAGCAAGAACAAGGGCCTAGCGTGTGCAAAAAATCAAGAACAAGGGCCTAGCGTTCTTGAAACAGAAATAACAAGGGCCTAGCGTGTGCAAAATTGCAAGAACAAGGGCCTAGTATGTACAAAATGGCAAGAACAAGGGCCTAGCGCGTGCAAAATAGCAAGAACAAGGGTCTAACGAGTGCAAAATTGCAAGAACAAGGGCCTAGCGTGTACAAAATAAAAAGAACAACAGCATAGCGTGTGCAAAATAGCAAGAACAAGGGCCTAGCGTGTGCAAAATAAAAAGAGCCAGGGCCTAGCGTGTGCAAAATAAAAAGAACAAGGGCCTAGCGTGTGCAAAATTGCAAGAACAAGGGCCTAGCATGTGCTGAATTGCAAGAAATATGGGCCTAGCGAGTGCAAAATTGCAAGAGCAAGGGCCTAGCGTGTGCAAAAAATCAAGAACAAGGGCCTAGCGTTCGCGAACTAGCTAGAACAAGGGCCTAGTATGTGCAAAATAGCAAGAACAAGGGCCTAGCGTGTGCAAAATAGCAAGAACAAGGGTCTAGCGTATGCAAAATTGCAAGAACAAGGGCCTAGCGTGTGCAAAATAAAAAGAACAAGGGCATAGCGTGTGCAAAATAGCAAGAACTAGGGCCTAGCATGTGCAAAATAAAATGAACAAGGGCCTAGCGTTTGCAAAAAAAAAAACGAATGAGGGCCTAGCGTGTGCAAAATTGCAAGAACAAAAGCCTAGCGTGTGCAAAATTGGACGAACAAGGGCCTAGCGAGTGCAAAATAGCAAGAGCAAGGGCCTAGCGTGTGCAAAAAATCAAGAACAAGGGCCTAGCGTTTGCGAACTAGCAAAAACAAGGGCCTAGTATGTGCAAAATGGCAAGAACAAGGGCCTAGCATGTGCAAAATAGCAAGAACAAGGGTCTAGCGTATGCAAAATTGCAAGAACAAGGGCCTAGCGTGTGCAAAATAAAAAGAACAGGGGCACATGCTGTGTGCAAAATAGCAAGAACAAGGGCCTAGCATGTGCAAAATAAAATGAACAAGGGCCTAGCGTGTGCAAACAATCAAGAACAAGGGCCTAGCACGTGCAAATTTGCAAGAACAAGGGCCTAGTATGTGCAAAATGGCAAGAACAAGGGCCTAGCATGTTCAAAATAGCAAGAACAAGGGTCTTGCGAGTGCAAAATTGCAAGAACAATGGCCTAGCGTGTGCAAAAAAAAAAAGCAAGGGCATAGCGTGTGCAAAATAGCAAGAACAAGGGCCTAGCGTGTGCAAAATTGCAAGAACAAGGGTCTAGCGTGTGCAAAACAAAAAGAACAAGGGCCTAGCGTGTGCAAAATAAAAAGAACAGGGGCCTAGCGTGTGCAAAATAGCAAGAACAAGGGCCTGGCGTGTGCAAAAAAAAATTAACAAGGGCTGACGTGTGCAAAAAAAAAGAACAAGGGCCTAGCGTGTGCAAAATTCCAAGAACAAGGGCCTAGCGTGTGCAAAATTGCAAGAACAAGGGCCTAGCGAGTGCAAAATTGCAAGAAAAAGGGCCTAGCGTGTTCAAAACATCAAGAACAAAGGCCTAGCGTTCACGAAATAGCAAGAACAAGGGCCTGGCGTGTGCAAAATTGCAAGAACAAGGGCCTAGTATGTGCAAAATGGCAAGAACAAGGGCCTAGCATGTGCAAAATAGCAAGAACAAGGGCTTAGCGTGTGGAAAATAAAAAGAACAAGGGCATAGCGTGTGCAAAATAGCAAGAACAAGGGCACACGCTGTGTGCAAAATTGCAAGAACAAGGGTCTTGCGTGTGCAAAATTGCAAGAACAAGGGCCTAGCGTGTGCAAAATCAAAAGAACAAGGGAATAGCGTGTGCAAAAAAGCAAGAACAAGGGCCTAGCGTGTGCAAAATAGCAAGAAAAATTGCCTAGAGTGTGCAAAATAGCAATAACAGGGGCCTAGCGTGTGCAAAACAACAAGAACAAGGGCATACCATGTGCAAAATAAAATGAACAAGGGCCTAGCGTGTGCAAAAAAAAAAGAACAAGGGCCTAGCGTGTGCAAAATAAAAAGAACAAGGGCATAGCGTGTGCAAAATAGCAAGAACAAGGGCCTAGCGTGTGCAAAATAAAAAGAACAGGGGCCTAGCGTGTGCAAAATAAAAATAACAAGGGCCTTGCGTGTGCAAAATAGCAAGAACAAGGGTCTAGCGAGTGCAAAATTGCAAAAACAAGGGCCTAGCGTGTGCAAAATAAAAAGAACAAGGGCATAGCGTGTGCAAAATAGCAAGAACAAGAGCCTAGCGTGTGCAAAATAAAAAGAACAAGGGCCTAATGTGTGCAAAATAAAAAGAACAGAGGCCTAGCGTGTGCAAAATAGCAAGAACAAGGGCCTAGCGTGTGCAAAAAAACAAAAACAAGGGCCTAGCGTTCTTGAAACAGTAAGAACTAGAGCCTAGCGTGTGCAAAATTGCAAGAACAAGGGCCTAGTATGTGCAAAATGGCAAGAACAAGGGCCTAGCGTGTGCAAAATAGCAAGAACAAGGGTCTAGCGAGTGCAAAATTGCAAGAACAAGGGCCTAGCATGTGCAAAATAAAAAGAACAACGGCATAGCGTGTGCAAAATAGCAAGAACAAGGGCCTAGCGTGTGCAAAATAAAAAGAGCAAGGGCCTAGCGTGTGCAAAAAAAAAAAGAACAAGGGCCTAGCGTGTGCAAAATAGCAAGAACAAGGGCCTAGCATGTGCAGAATTGCAAGAAATATGGGCCTAGCGAGTGCAAAATTGCAAGAGCAAGGGCCTAGCGTGTGCAAAAAATTAAGAACAAGGGCCTAGCGTTCGCGAACTAGCAAGAACAAGGGCCTAGCGTGTGCAAAAAAGCAGGAACAAGGGTCTAGCGTATGCAAAATTGCAAGAACAAGGGCCTAGCGTGTGCAAAATAAAAAGAACAAGGGCATAGCGTGTGCAAAATAGCAAGAACTAGGGCCTAGCATGTGCAAAATAGAATGAACAAGGGCCTAGCGTTTGCAAAAAAAAAAAGAATGAGGGCCTTGCGTGTGCAAAATTGCAAGAACAAAAGCCTAGCGTGTGCAAAATTGCACGAACAAGGGCCTAGCGAGTGCAGAATAGCAAGAGCAAGGGCCTAGCGTGTGCAAAAAATCAAGAACAAGGGCCTAGCGTTCACGAAATAGCAGAAACAAGGGCGTAGCGTGTGCAAAATTGCAAGAACAATGGCCTAGTATGTGCAAAATGGCAAGAACAAGGACCTAGCGTGTGCAAAATAGCTAGAAAAAGGGCCTGGCGTGTGCAAAAAAAAAAAGAACAAGGGCCTAGCATGTGCAAAATTCCAAGAACAAGGGCCTAGCGTGTGCAAAATTGCAAGAACAAGGGCCTAGCGAGTGCAAAATTGCAAGAACAAGGGCCTAGCGTGTGCAAAAAATCAAGAACAAAGGCCTAGCGTTCACGAAATAGCAAGAACAAGGGCCTAGCGTGTGCAAAATTGCAAGAACAAGGGCCTAGTATGTGCAAAATGGCAAGAACAAGGGCCTAGCATGTGCAAAATAGCAAGAACAAGGGCTTAGCGTGTGGAAAATAAAAAGAACAAGGGCATAACGAGTGCAAAATAGCAAGAACAAGGGCACACGCTATGTGCAAAATTGCAAGAACAAGGGTCTTGCGTGTGCAAAATTGCAAGAACAAGGGCCTAGCGTGTGCAAAATAAAAAGAACAACGGCATAGCGTGTGCAAAATAGCAAGAACAAGGGCCTAGCGAGTGCAGAATAGCAAGAGCAAGGGCCTAGCGTGTGCAAAAAATCAAGAACAAGGGCCTAGCGTTCACGAAATAGCAGAAACAAGGGCGTAGCGTGTGCAAAATTGCAAGAACAATGGCCTAGTATGTGCAAAATGGCAAGAACAAGGACCTAGCGTGTGCAAAATAGCAAGAATAAGGGCCTGGCGTGTGCAAAAAAAAATTAACAAGGGCCTGACGTGTGCAAAAAAAAAAGAACAAGGGCCTAGCATGTGCAAAATTCCAAGAACAAGGGCCTAGCGTGTGCAAAATTGCAAGAACAAGGGCCTAGCGAGTGCAAAATTGCAAGAACAAGGGCCTAGCGTGTGCAAAAAATCAAGAACAAAGGCCTAGCGTTCACGAAATAGCAAGAACAAGGGCCTAGCGTGTGCAAAATTGCAAGAACAAGGGCCTAGTATGTGCAAAATGGCAAGAACAAGGGCCTAGCGTGTGCAAACTAGCAAGAACAAGGGTCTAGCGAGTGCAAAATTGCAAGAGCAAGGGCCTAGCGTGTGCAAAATAAAAAGAACAACGGCATAGCGTGTGCAAATTAGCAAGAACAAGGGCCTAGCGTGTGCAAAATAAAAAGAGCAAGGGCCTAGCGTGTGCAAAATAAAAAGAACAAAAGCCTAGCGTGTGCAAAATAGCAAGAACAAGGGCCTAGCATGTGCAGAATTGCAAGAATATGGGCCTAGCGAGTGCAAAATTGCAAGAGCAAGGGCCTAGCGTGTGCAAAAAATCAAGAACAAGGGCCTAGCGTTCGCGAACTAGCAAGAACAAGGGCCTTGTATGTGCAAAATAGCAAGAACAAGGGCCTAGCGTGTGCAAAATAGCAAGAACAAGGGTCTAGCGTATGCAAAATTGCAAGAACAAGGGCCTAGCGTGTGCAAAATAAAAAGAACAACGGCATAGCGTGTGCAAAATAGCAAGAACAAGGGCCTAGCATGTGCAAAATAAAATGAACAAGGGCCTAGCGTTTGCTAAAAAAAAAGAATGAGGGCCTAGCGTGTGCAAAATTGCAAGAACAAGGGCCTAGCGTGTGCAAAATTGCAAGAACAAGGGCCTAGCGAATGCAAAATAGCAAGAGCAAGGGCCTAGCGTGTGCAAAAAATCAAGAACAAGGGCCTAGCGTTCACGAAATAGCAAGAACAAGGGCGTAGCGTGTGCAAAATTGCAAGAACAAGGGCCTAGTATGTGCAAAATGGCAAGAACAAGGGCCTAGCGTGTGCAATATAGCAAGAACAAGGGTCTAGCGAGTGCAAAATTGCAAGAAAAAGGGCCTAACGTGTGCAAAATAAAAAGAACAAGGGCATAGCGTCCGCAAAATAGCAAGAACAAGGGGCTAGCGTGTGCAAAATAGCAAGAACAAAGGCCTAGCGTGTGCAAAATAGCAAGAACAAGGGCCTATGGTTCGCAAACTAGCAAGAACAAGGGCCTAGCGTGTGCAAAATCAAATGAACAAGGGCCTAGCATGTGCAAAAAAAAAAGAACAAGGGCCTAGCGTGTGCAAAATTGCAAGTACAAGGGCCTAGCGTGTGCAAAATTTCAAGAACAAGGGCCTAGCGAGAGCAAAATTGCAAGAACAAGGGCCTAGCGTGTGCAAAAAATCAAGAATGAGGGCCTAGCATTCACGAAATAGTAAGAACAAGGGCCTAGCGTGTGCAAAATTGCAAGAACAAGGGCCTAGTATGTGCAAAATGGCAAGAACAAGGGCCTAGCATATGCAAAATAGCAAGAACAAGGGTCTAGCGAGTGCAAAATTGCAAGAATACGGGCCTAGCATGTGCAAAATAAAAAGAACAAGGGCATAGCGTGTGCAGAATAGCAAGATTAAGGGCCTTGCGTGTGCAAAATAGCAAGAACAAGGGTATTGCGTGTGCAAAGTTGCAAGAACAAGGGCCTAGCGTGTGCAAAATAAAAAGAACAAGGGCATAGCGTGTGCGAAATTGCAAGAACAAAGGCCTAGCGAGTGCAAAATTGCAAGAACAAGGACCTAGCGTGTGCAAAGAATCAAGAATAAGGGCCTAGCGCGTGCAAAATTGCAAGAACAAGGGCCTAGCACGTGCAAAATAGCAAGAACAAGGGTCTAGCGAGTGCAAAATTGCAAGAACAAGGGCCTAGCGTGTGCAAAATAAAAAGAACAAGGGCATAGCGTGTGCAAAATAGCAAGAACAAGGGCCTAGCGTGTGCAAAATAAAAAGAACAAGGGCCTAGCTTGTGCATATAAAAAAGAACAAGGGCCTAGCGTGTGCAAAATAAAAAGAACAAGGGCCTAGCGTGTGCAAAATAGCAAGAACAAGGGCCTAGCGTGTGTAAAATAGCAAGAACAAAGGCCTAGCGTGTGCAAAATAGCAATAACAAGGGCCTAGCGTGTGCAAAATAGCAAGAACAAGGGCCTAGCGTGTGCAAAATAGCAAGAACAAGGACCTAGCGGGTTAAAAATAGCAAGAATAAGGGCCTAGCGTGTGCAAAATAGCAAGAACAATAGCCTAGCGTATGCAAAATTGCAAAAACATGGCCTAGTGTATACAAAATTGCAAGAACAAGGACCTAGCATGTGCAAACTTGCAAGAACAAGGGCCTAGCATGTGCAAAATTGCAAGAACAAGGGCCTAACGTGTGCAAAATTGCAAGAACAAGGGCCTAGCGAGTGCAAAATTGCAAGAACAAGGGCCTGGTGTGTGCAAAATAGCAAGAAAAAGGGCCTAGCGTGTGCACTTTTGCAAGAACAAGGGCATAGCGTGTGCAAAATTGCATGAACAAGGGCCTAGTGTGTGCAAAATTGCAAGAACAAGGGCCTAGCGAGTGCAAAATTGCAAGAACAAGGGCATAGCGTGTGCAAAAAATCAAGAACAAGGGCCTAGCATTTACGAAATAGTAAGAACAAGGGCCTAGCGTGTGCAAAATTGCAAGAACAAGGGCCTAGTATGTGCAAAATGGCAATAACAAAGGCCTAGCATGTGCAAAATAGCAAGAAAAAGGGCACACGCTGTGTGCAAAATAGCAAGAACAAGGGCACACGCTGTGTGCAAAATAGCAAGAACAAGGGCCTTGCGTGTGCAAAATAGCAAGAACAAGGGTCTTGCGTGTGCAAAGTTGCAAGAACAAGGGCCTAGCGTGTGCAAAATAAAAAGAACAAGGGCATAGCGTCTGCAAAATAGCAAGAACAAGGGCCTAGCGTGTGCAAACAAAAAAGAACAAGGGCCTAGCGTGTGCAAAATTGCAAGAACAAAGGCCTAGCGAGTGCAAAATTGCAAGAACAAGGGCCTAGCGTGTGCAAAACATCAAGAACAAGGGCTTAGCGCGTGCAAAATTGCAAGAACAAGGGCCTAGTATGTGCAAAATGGCAAGAACAAGGGCCTAGCATGTGCAAAATAGCAAGAACAAGGGTCCTGCGAGTGCAAAATTGCAAGAACAAGGGCTTAGCGTGTGCAAAAAAAAAAGAACAAAGGCATAGCGTGTGCAAAATAGCAAGAAAAAGGGCCTAGCGTGTGCAAAAAAAAAAGAACAATGGCCTAGCGTGTGCAAAATTGCAAGAACAAGGGCCTAGCGAGTGCAAAATTGCAAGAACAAGGGCCTAGCGTGTGCAAAAAATCAAGAACAAGGGCCTAGCATTCACGAAATAGTAAGAACAAGGGCATAGCGTGTGCAAAATTGCAAGAACAAGGGCCTAGTATGTGCAAAATGGCAATAACAAAGGCCTAGCATGTGCAAAATAGCAAGAACAAGGGTCTAGCGAGTGCAAAATTGCAAGAACACGGGCCTAGCATGTGCAAAAAAAAAAGAACAAGGGCATAGCGTGTGCAAAATAGCAAGAACAAGGGCCTTGCTTTTGCAAAATGAAAAGAACAAGGGCATAGCGTCTGCAAAATAGCAAAAACAAGGGCCTAGCGTGTGCAAAAAAAAAAGAACAAGGGCCTAGCGTGTGCAAAATTGCAAGAACAAAGGCCTAGCGAGTGCAAAATTGCAAGAACAAGGGCCTAGCGTGTGCAAAATATCAAGAACAAGGGCCTAGCGCGTGCAAAATTGCAAGAACAAGGGCCTAGTATGTGCAAAATGGCAAGAACAAGGGCCTAGCATGTGCAAAATAGCAAGAACAAGGGTCCTGCGAGTGCAAAATTGCAAGAACAAGGGCCTAGCGTGTGCAAAATAAAAAGAACAAGGGCATAGCGTGTGCAAAATAGCAAGAAAAAGGGCCTACCGTGTGCAAAATTGCAAGAACAAGGGCCTAGCGTGTGCAAAATTGCAAGAACAAGGGCCTAGCGAGTGCAAAATTGCAAGAACAAGGGCCTAGCGTGTGCAAAAAATCAAGAACAAGGGCCTAGCATTCACAAAATAGTAAGACCAAGGGCCTAGCGTGTGCAAAATTGCAAGAACAAGGGCCTAGCGTGTGCAAAATGGCAAGAACAAGGGCCTAGCATGTGCAAAATAGCAAGAACAAGGGTCTAGCGAGTGCAAAATTGCAAGAACACGGGCCTAGCATGTGCAAAATAGAAAGAACAAGGGCATAGGGTGTGCAAAATAGCAAGAACAAGGGCCTTGCGTGTGCAAAATAGCAAGAACAAGGGTCTTGCGTATGCAAAGTTGCAAGAACAAGGGCCTAGCGTGTGCAAAATTGCAGTAACAAAGGCCTAGCGAGTGCAAAATTGAAAGAACAAAGGCCTAGTGAGTGCAAAATTGCAAGAACAAGGGCCTAGCGTGTGCAAAACATCAAGAACAAGGGCCTAGCGCGTGCAAAATTGCAAGAACAAGGGCCTAGTATGTGCAAAATGGCAAGAACAAGGGCCTAGCATGTGCAAAATAGCAAGAACAAGGGTCCTGCGAGTGCAAAATTGCAAGAACAAGGGCCTAGCGTGTGTAAAATGAAAAGAACAAGGGCATAGCGTGTGCAAAATAGCAAGAACAAGGGCCTAGCGTGTGCAAAATTGCAAGAACAAAGGCCTAGCATGTGCAAAACAAAAAGAACAAGGGCCTAGCGTGTGCAAAATAAAAAAACAAGGGCCTAGCGTGTGCAAAATAGCAAGAACAAGGGCCTAGCGTGTGCAAAATAGCAAGAACAAGGGCCTAGCGTGTGCAAAAAAGCAAGAACAAGGGCCTAGCGTGTGCAAAAAATAAAGAACAAGGGCCTAGCGTTCGCGAACTAGCAAGAACAAGGGCCTAGTATGTGCAAAATAGCAAGAACAAGGGCCTAGCGTGTGCAAAATAGCAAGAACTAGGGCCTAGCATGTGCAAAATAAAATAAACAAGGGCCTAGCGTTTGCAAAAAAAAAAAAGAATGAAGGCCTAGCGTGTGCAAAATTGCAAGAACAAAAGCCTAGCGTGTGCAAAATTGCAAGAACAAGGGCCTAGCGAGTGCAAAATAGCAAGAGCAAGGGCCTAGCGTGTGCAAAAAATCAAGAAAAAAAGCCTAGCGTTCACGAAATAGCAAGAACAAGGGCGTAGCGTGTGCAAAATTGCAAGAACAAGGGCCTAGTATGTGCAAAATGGCAAGAACAAGGGCCTAGCATGTGCAAAATAGCAAGAACAAGGGTCTAGCGAGTGCAAAATTGCAAGAACACGGGCCTAGCATGTGCAAAATAAAAAGAACAAGGGTATAGCGTGTGCAAAATAGCAAGAACAAGGGCCTTGCGTTTGCAAAATAGCAAGAACAAGGGTCTTGCGTGTGCAAAGTTGCAAGAACAAGGGCCTAGCGTGTGCAAAATAAAAAGAACAAGGGCATAGCGTGTGCAAAATAGCAAGAAGAAGGGCCTAGCGAGTGCAAAATTGCAAGAAGAAGGGCCTAGCGAGTGCAAAATTGCAAGAACAAGGGCCTAGCGTGTGCAAAAAATCAAGAACAAGGGCGTAGCATTCATGAAATAGTAAGAACAAGGGCCTGGCGAGTGCAAAATTGCAAGAACAAGGGCCTAGTATGTGCAAAATGGCAAGAACAAGGGCCTAGCATGTGCAAAATAGCAAGAACAAGGGTCTAGCGAGTGCAAAATTGCAAGAACACGGGCCTAGCATGTGCAAAATAAAAAGAACAAGGGCATAGCGTGTGCAAAATAGCAAGAACAAGGGCCTTGCGTGTGCAAAATAGCAAGAACAAGGGTCTTTCGTGTGCAAAGTTGCAAGAACAAGGGCCTAGCGTGTGCAAAATAAAAAGAACAAGGGTATAGCGTGTGCAAAATAGCAAGAACACAGGCCTAGCTGTGCAAAATATTATGAACAAGGTCCAAGCGTGTGCAAAACAAAAAGAACAAGGGCCTAGTGTATGCAAAATTGCAAGAACAAAGGCCTAGTGAGTGCAAAATTGCAAGAACAAGGGCCTAGCGTGTGCAAAAAATCAAGAACAAGGGCGTAGCATTCATGAAATAGTAAGAACAAGGGCCTAGCGAGTGCAAAATTGCAAGAACAAGGGCCTAGTATGTGCAAAATGGCAAGAACAAGGGCCTAGCATGTGCAAAATAGCAAGAACAAGGGTCTAGCGAGTGCAAAATTGCAAGAACACGGGCCTAGCATGTGCAAAATAAAAAGAACATGGGCATAGTGTGTGCAAAATAGCAAGAACAAGGGCCTTGCGTGTGCAAAATAGCAAGAACAAGGGTCTTGCGTGTGCAAAGTTGCAAGAACAAGTGCAAAATAAAAAGAACAAGGGTATAGCGTGTGCAAAATAGCAAGAACACGGGCCTAGCTGTGCTAAATAAAATGAACAAGGGCCTAGCGTGTGCAAAAAAAAAAGAACAAGGGCCTAGCGTGTGAAAAATTGCAAGAACAAAGGCCTAGCGAGTGCAAAATTGCATGAACAAGGGCCTAGCGTGTGCAAAAAATCAAGAACAAGGGCCTAGCGCGTGCAAAATTGCAAGAACAAGGGCCTAGTATGTGCAAAATGGCAAGAACAAGGGTATTATGTGCAAAATAGCAAGAACAAGGGTCTTGCGAGTGCAAAATTGCAAGAATAAGGGCCTAGCGTGTGCAAAATAAAAAGAACAAGGGCCTAGCGTGTGCAAAATAGCAAGAACAAGGGCCTAGCATGTGCAGAATTGCAAGAAATATGGGCCTAGCGAGTGCAAAATTGCAAGAGCAAGGGCCTTGCGTGTGCAAAAAATCAAGAACAAGGGCCTAGCGTTCGCGAACTAGCAAGAACAAGGGCCTAGTATGTGCAAAATAGCAAGAACAAGGGCCTAGCGTGTGCAAAATAGCAAGAACAAGGGTCTAGCGTATGCAAAATTGCAAGAACAAGGGCCTAGGGTGTGCAAAATAAAAAGAACAAGGGCATAGCGTGTGCAAAATAGCAAGAACTAGGGCCTAGCATGTGCAAAATAAAATGAACAAGGGCCTAGCGTTTGCAAAAAAAAAAAAAAAGAATGAGGGCCTAGCGTGTGCAAAATTGCAAAAACAAAAGCCTAGCGTGTGCAAAATTGCAAGAACAAGGGCCTAGCGAGTGCAAAATAGCAAGAGCAAGGGCCTAGCGTGTGCAAACAATCAAGAACAAGGGCCTAGCGTTCACGAAATCACAAGAACAAGGGCGTAGCGTGTGCAAAATTGCAAGAACAAGGGCCTAGTATGTGCAAAATGGCAAGAACAAGGACCTAGCGTGTGCAGAATAGCAAGAAAGAGGGTCTAGCGAGTGCAAAATTGCAAGAACAAGGGCCTAACGTGTGCAAAATAAAAAGAACAAGGGCATAGCATGTGCAAAATAGCAAGAACAAGGGCCTAGCGTGTGCAAAATAAAAAGAATAGGGGCCTAGCGTGTGCAAAATAGCAAGAACAAGGGCCTAGCATGTGCAAAATAGCAAGAACAAGGGCCTATGGTTCGCAAACTAGCAAGAACAAGGGCCTAGCGTGTGCAAAATCAAATGAACAAGGGCCTAGCGAGTGCAAAATTGCAAGAACAAGGGCCTAGCGTGTGCAAAAAATCGAGAACAAGGGCCTAGCATTCACGAAATAGTAAGAACAAGGGCCTAGCGTGTGCAAAATTGCAAGAACAAGGGCCTAGTATGTGCAAAATGGCAAGAACAAGGGCCTAGCATGTGCAAAATAGCAAGAACAAGGGTCTAGCGAGTGCAAAATTGCAAGAACACGGGCCTAGCATGTGCAAAATAAAAAGAACATGGGCATAGTGTGTGCAAAATAGCAAGAACAAGGGCCTTGCGTGTGCAAAATAGCAAGAACAAGGGTCTTGCGTGTGCAAAGTTGCAAGAACAAGTGCAAAATAAAAAGAACAAGGGTATAGCGTGTGCAAAATAGCAAGAACACGGGCCTAGCTGTGCTAAATAAAATGAACAAGGGCCTAGCGTGTGCAAAAAAAAAAGAACAAGGGCCTAGCGTGTGAAAAATTGCAAGAACAAAGGCCTAGCGAGTGCAAAATTGCATGAACAAGGGCCTAGCGTGTGCAAAAAATCAAGAACAAGGGCCTAGCGCGTGCAAAATTGCAAGAACAAGGGCCTAGTATGTGCAAAATGGCAAGAACAAGGGTATTATGTGCAAAATAGCAAGAACAAGGGTCTTGCGAGTGCAAAATTGCAAGAATAAGGGCCTAGCGTGTGCAAAATAAAAAGAACAAGGGCCTAGCGTGTGCAAAATAGCAAGAACAAGGGCCTAGCATGTGCAGAATTGCAAGAAATATGGGCCTAGCGAGTGCAAAATTGCAAGAGCAAGGGCCTTGCGTGTGCAAAAAATCAAGAACAAGGGCCTAGCGTTCGCGAACTAGCAAGAACAAGGGCCTAGTATGTGCAAAATAGCAAGAACAAGGGCCTAGCGTGTGCAAAATAGCAAGAACAAGGGTCTAGCGTATGCAAAATTGCAAGAACAAGGGCCTAGGGTGTGCAAAATAAAAAGAACAAGGGCATAGCGTGTGCAAAATAGCAAGAACTAGGGCCTAGCATGTGCAAAATAAAATGAACAAGGGCCTAGCGTTTGCAAAAAAAAAAAAAAAAGAATGAGGGCCTAGCGTGTGCAAAATTGCAAAAACAAAAGCCTAGCGTGTGCAAAATTGCAAGAACAAGGGCCTAGCGAGTGCAAAATAGCAAGAGCAAGGGCCTAGCGTGTGCAAACAATCAAGAACAAGGGCCTAGCGTTCACGAAATCACAAGAACAAGGGCGTAGCGTGTGCAAAATTGCAAGAACAAGGGCCTAGTATGTGCAAAATGGCAAGAACAAGGACCTAGCGTGTGCAGAATAGCAAGAAAGAGGGTCTAGCGAGTGCAAAATTGCAAGAACAAGGGCCTAACGTGTGCAAAATAAAAAGAACAAGGGCATAGCATGTGCAAAATAGCAAGAACAAGGGCCTAGCGTGTGCAAAATAAAAAGAATAGGGGCCTAGCGTGTGCAAAATAGCAAGAACAAGGGCCTAGCATGTGCAAAATAGCAAGAACAAGGGCCTATGGTTCGCAAACTAGCAAGAACAAGGGCCTAGCGTGTGCAAAATCAAATGAACAAGGGCCTAGCGAGTGCAAAATTGCAAGAACAAGGGCCTAGCGTGTGCAAAAAATCGAGAACAAGGGCCTAGCATTCACGAAATAGTAAGAACAAGGGCCTAGCGTGTGCAAAATTGCAAGAACAAGGGCCTAGTATGTGCAAAATGGCAAGAACAAGGTCCTAGCATATGCAAAATAGCAAGAACAAGGGTCTAGCGAGTGCGAAATTGCAAGAATACAGGCCTAGCATGTGCAAAAAAAAAAGAACAAGGGCATAGCGTGTGCAAAATAGCAAGAACAAGGGCCTTGCGTGTGCAAAATAGCAAGAACAAGGGCCTAGCGTGTGCAAAATAAAAAGAACAAGGGCCTAGCATGTGTAAAATAGCAAGAACAAGGGCCTAGCGTGTGCAAAATAAAAAGAACAAGGGCATAGCGTGTGCAAAATTGCAAGAACAAAAGGCCTAGCGAGTGCAAAATTGCAACAACAAGGACCTAGCGTGTGCAAAAAATCAAAAACAAGGGCCTAGCGCGTGCAAAATTGCAAAAACAATGGCCTAGCACGTGCAAAATAGCAAGAACAAGGGTCTAGCGAGTGCAAAATTGCAAGAACAAGGGCCTAGCGTGTGCAAAAAAAAAAGAACAAGGGCATAGCGTGTGCAAAATAGCAAGAACAAGGGCCTAGCGTGTGCAAAATAAAAAGAACAAGGGCCTAGCGTGTGCAAAATAGCAAGAACAAGGGCCTAGCGTGTGTAAAATAGCAAGAACACGGGCCTAGCGTGTGCAAAATAGCAATAACAAGGGCCTAGCGTGTGCAAAATAGCAAGAACAAGGGCCTAGCGTGTGCAAACTAGCAAGAACAAGGGCCTAGCGGGTTAAAATTAGCAAGAATAAGGGCCTAGCGTGTGCAAAATAGCAAGAACAAGAGCCTAGCGTATGCAAAATTGTAAGAACAGGGCCTAGCCTATACAAAATTGCAAGAACAAGGACCTAGCATGTGCAAACTTGCAAGAACAAGGGCCTAGCATGTGCAAAATTGCAAGAACAAGGGCCTAACGTGTGCAAAATAGCAAGAACAAGGGCCTGGCGTATGCAAAATAAAAAGAACAAGGGCATAGCGTGTGCAAAATAAAAAGAACAAGGGCCTAGCATGTGCAAAATAAAATGAACAAGGGCCTAGCGTGTGCAAAAAAAAAAGAATGAGGGCCTAGCGTGTGCAAAATTGCAAGAACAAGGGCCTAGCGTGTGCAAAATTGCAAGAGCAAGGGCCTAGCGTGTGCAAAAAATCAAGAACAAGGGCCTAGCGTTCACGAAATAGCAAGAACAAGGGCGTAGCGTGTGCAAAATTGCAAGAACAAGGGCCTTGTTTGTGCAAAATGGCAAGAACAAGGGCCTAGCATGTGCAAAATAGCAAGAACATGGGTCTAGCGAGTGCAAAATTGCAAGAACAAGGGCCTAACGTGTGCAAAAAAAAGGAACAAAGGCATAGCGTCTGCAAAATAGCAAGAACAAGGGCCTAGCGTGTGCAAAATAAAAAGAACAGGGGCCTAGCCTGTGCAAAAAAACAAGAACAAGGGCCTAGCGTGTGCAAAATAGCAAGAACAAGGGCCTAGCGTGTGCACAATTGCAAGAACAAGGGCCTAGCGAGTGCAAAATTGCAAGAGCAAGGGCCTAGCGTGTGCAAAAAATCAAGAACAAGGGCCTAGCGTTCGCAAACTAGCAAGAACAAGGGCCTAGTATGTGCAAAATGGCAAGAACAAGGGCCTAACTTGTGCAAAAAAAAAAGAACAAGGGCCTAGCGTGTGCAAAATAAAAAGAACAGGGGCCTAGCGTGTGCAAAATAGCAAGAACAAGGGCCTAGCATGTGCAAACTAAAATGAACAAGGGCCTAGCGTGTGCAAAAAAAAAAGAACAAGGGCCTAGCGTGTGCAGAATTGCAAGAACAAGGGCATAGCGGGTGCAAAATAGCCAGAACAAGGGCCTTGCGTGTGCAAAAAAAAACAAACAAGGGCCTAGCGTGTGCAAAATAAAGGGAACAAGGGCCTAGCGTGTGCAAAATAGCAAGAACAAGGGCCTAGCGTGTGCAGAATTGCAAGAACAAGGGCCTAGCGAGTGCAAAATTGCAAGAGCGAGGGCCTAGCGTGTGCAAAAAATCAAGAACAAGGGCATAGCGTGTGCAAAATAGTAAGAACAAGGGCCTAGCGTGTGCAAAATTGCAAGAACAAGGGCCTACTGTGTGCAAAACAAAAAGAACAAGGGCCTAGCGTGTGCAAAATAAAAAGAACAGGGGCCTAGCGTGTGCAAAATAGCAAGAACAAGGGCCTGGCGTGTGCAAAATAAAAATTAACAAGGGCCTGACGTGTGCAAAAAAAAAAGAACAAGGGCCTAGTGTGTGCAAAATTCCAAGAACAAGGGCCTAGCGTATGCAAAATTGCAAGAACAAGGGCCTAGCGAGTGCAAAATTGCAAGAACAAGGGCCTAGCGTGTGCAAAAAATCAAGAACAAAGGCCTAGCGTTCATGAAATAGCAAGAACAAGGGCCTAGCGTGTGCCAAATTGCAAGAAGAAGGGCCTAGTGTGAGCAAAATGGCAAGAACAAGGGCCTAGCATGTGCAAAATAGCAAGAACAAGGGCTTAGCGTGTGGAAAATAAAAAGAACAAGGGCATTGCGTGTGCAAAATAGCAAGAACAAGGGCACACGCTGTGTGCAAAATTGCAAGAACAAGGGTCTTGCGTGTGCAAATTTGCAAGAACAAGGGCCTAGCGTGTGCAAAATAAAAAGAACAAGGGGATAGCGTGTGCAAAATAGCAAGAACAAGGGCCTAGCGTGTGCAAAATAGCAAGAAAAATTGCCTAGAGTGTGCAAAATAGCAATAACAGGGGCCTAGCGTGTGCAAAACAACAAGAAAAAGGGCCTAGCGTCCGCAAAATAGCAAGAACAAGGGCCTACCATGTGCAAAATAAAATGAACAAGGGCCTAGCGTGTGCAAACAAAAAAGAACAAGGGCCTAGCGTGTGCAAAATAAAAAGAACAAGGGCATAGCGTGTGCAAAATAGCAAGAACAAGGGCCTAGCGTGTCTAAAATAAAAAGAACAAGGGCCTTGCGTGTGCAAAATAGCAAGAACAAGGGTCTAGCGAGTGCAAAATTGCAAGAACAAGGGCGTAGCGTGTGCAAAATAAAAAGAACAAGGGCATAGAGTGTTCGAAATAGCAAGAACAAGGGCCAAGCGTGTGCAATATAAAAAGAACAACGGCATAGCGTGTGCAAAATAGCAAGAACAAGGGCCTAGCGTGTGCAAAAAATCAAGAACAAGGGCCTAGCGTTCTTGAAACAGCAAGAACAAAGGCCTAGCGTGTTCAAAATTGCAAGAACAAGGGCCTAGTATGTGCAAAATGGCAAGAACAAGGGCCTAGCGTGTGCAAAATAGCAAGAACAAGGGTCTAGCGAGTGCAAAATTGCAAGAACAAGGGCCTAGCGTGTGCAAAATAAAAAGAACAACGGCATAGCGTGTGCAAAATAGCAAGAACAAGGGCCTAGGGTGTGCAAAATAAAAAGAGCAAGGGCCTAGCATGTGCAAAATAAATAGAACAAGGGCCTAGCGTATGCAAAATAGCAAGAACAAGGGCGTAGCATGTGCAGAATTGCAAGAAATATGGGCCTAGCGAGTGCAAAAAAGCAAGAACAAGGGTCTAGCGTATGCAAAATTGCAAGAACAAGGGCCTAGCGTGTGCAAAATAAAAAGAACAAGGGCATAGCGTGTGCAAAATAGCAAGAACTAGGGCCTAGCATGTGCAAAATAAAATGAACAAGGGCCTAGCGTTTGCAAAAAAAAAAAAATGAAGGCCTAGCGTGTGCAAAATTGCAAGAACAAAAGCCTAGCGTGTGCAAAATTGCAAGTACAAGGGCCTAGCGAGTGCAAAGTAGCAAGACCAAGGGCCTAGCGTGTGCAAAAAAACAAGAACAAGGGCCTAGCGTTCACGAAATAGCAAGAACAAGGGTGTAGCGTGTGCAAAATTGCAAGAACAAGGGCCTTGTATGTGCAAAATGGCAAGAACAAGGACCTAGCGTGTGCAAAATAGCAAGAACAAGGGCCTGGCGTGTGCAAAAAAAAGTTAACAAGGGCCTGACGTGTGCAAAAAAAAAAGAACAAGGGCCTAGCGTGTGCAAAATTCCAAGAACAAGGGCCTAGCGTGTGCAAAATTGCAAGAACAAGGGCCAAGCGAGTGCAAAATTGCAAGAACAAGGGCCTAGCGTGTGCAAAAAATCAAGAACAAAGGCCTAGCGTTCACGAAATAGCAAGAACAAGGGCCTAGCGTGTGCAAAATTGCAAGAACAAGGGCCTAGTATGTGCAAAATGGCAAGAACAAGGGCCTAGCATGTGCAAAATAGCAAGAACAAGGGCTTAGCGTGTGGAAAATAAAAGAACAAGGGCATAGCGTGTGCAAATTAGCGAGAACAAGGGCACACACTGTGTGCAAAATTGCAAGAACAAGGGTCTTGCGTGTGCAAAATTGCAAGAACAAGGGCCTAGCGTGTGCAAAATAAAAAGAACAAGGGCATAGCGTGTGCAAAATAGCAAGAACAAGGGCCTAGCGTGTGCAAAATAGCAAGAAAAATGGCCTAGAGTGTGCAATATAGCAATAACAGGGGCCTAGCGTGTGCCAAATTGCAAGAACAAGGGCCTAGTGTGTGCAAAATGGCAAGAACAAGGGCCTAGCATGTGCAAAATAGCAAGAACAAGGGCTTAGCGTGTGGAAAATAAAAAGAACAAGGGCATAGCGTGTGCAAAATAGCAAGAACAAGGGCACACGCTGTGTGCAAAATTGCAAGAACAAGGGTCTTGCGTGTGCAAAATTGCAAGAACAAGGGCCTAGCGTGTGCAAAATAAAAAGAACAAGGGGATAGCGTGTGCAAAATAGCAAGAACAAGGGCATAGAGTGTGCAAAATGGCAAGAAAAATTGCCTAGAGTGTGCAAAATAGCAATAACAGGGGCCTAGCGTGTGCAAAACAACAAGAAAAAGGACCTAGCGTGTGCAAAATAGCAAGAACAAGGGCCTACTATGTGCAAAATAAAATGAACAAGGGCCTAGCATGTGCAAACAAAAAAGAACAAGGGCCTAGCGTGTGCAAAATAAAAAGAACAAGGGCATAGCGTGTGCAAAATAGCAAGAACAAGGGCCTAGCGTGTGCAAAATATAAAGAACAGGGGCCTAGCGTGTGCAAAAAAAAAAGAACAACGGCCTTGCGTGTGGAAAATAGCAAGAACAAGGGTCTAACGAGTGCAAAATTGCAAGAACAAGGGCCTAGCGTGTGCAAAATAAAAAGAACAAGGGCCTAGCGTGTGCAAAAAATCAAGAACAAGGGCCTAGCGTTCTTGAAACAGCAAGAACAAGGGCCTAGCGTGTTCAAAATTGCAAGAACAAGGGCCTAGTATGTGCAAAATGGCAAGAACAAGGGCCTAGCGTGTGCAAAATAAAAAGAACAACGGCATAGCGTGTGCAAAATAGCAAGAACAAGGGCCTAGCGTGTGCAAAATATAAAGAGCAAGGGCCTAGCGTGTGCAAAATAAAAAGAACAAGGGCCTAGCGTGTGCAAAATAGCAAGAACAAGGGCCTAGCATGTGCAGAATTGCAAGAAATATGGGCCTAGTGAGTGCAAAAAAGCAAGAACAAGGGTCTAGCGAGTGCAAAATTGCAAGAACAAGGGCCTAGCGTGTGCAAAATAAAAAGAACAACGGCATAGCGTGTGCAAAATAGCAAGAACAAGGGCCTAGGGTGTGCAAAATAAAAAGAGCAAGGGCCTAGTATGTGAAAAATAAAAAGAACAAGGGCATAGCGTGTGCAAAATAGCAAGAACAAGGGCCTAGCATGTGCAAAATAGCAAGAAAAATGGCCTAGAGTGTGCAAAATAGCAATAACAGGGGCCTAGCGTGTGCAAAACAACAAGAAAAAGGGCCTAGCGTGTGTAAAATAGCAAGAACAAGGGCCTACCATGTGCAAAATAAAATGAACAAGGGCCTAGCGTGTGCAAACAAAAAAGAACAAGCGCCTAGCATGTGCAAAATAAAAAGAACAAGGGCATAGCGTGTGCAAAATAGCAAGAACAAGGGCCTAGCATGTGCAAAATAAAAAGAACAGGGGACTAGCGTGTGCAAAATAAAAAGATCAAGGGCCTTGCGTGTGCAAAATAGCAAGAACAAGGGTCTAGCGAGCGCAAAATTGCAAGAACAAGGGCCTAGCGTGTGCAAAATAAAAAGAACAAGGGCATAGCGTGTGCAAAATAGCAAGAACAAGGGCCTAGCGTGTGCAAAATAAAAAGAACAAGGGCCTAACGTGTGCAAAATAAAAAGAACAAGGGCCTAACGTGTGCAAAATAAAAAGAACAGAGGCCTAGCGTGTGCAAAATAGCAAGAACAAGGGCCTAGCGTGTGCCAAAAATCAAGAACAAGGGCCTAGCGTTCTTGAAACAGCAAGAACAAGGGCCTAGCGTGTGCAAAATTGCAAGAACAAGGGCCTAGTATGTGCAAAATGGCAAGAACAAGGGCCTAGCGTGTGCAAAATAGCAAGAACAAGGGTCTAGCGAGTGCAAAATTGCAAGAACAAAGGCCTAGCATGTGCAAAATAAAAAGAACAACGGCATAGCGTGTGCAAAATAACAAGAACAAGGGCTTAGCGTGTGCAAAATAAAAAGAGAAAGGGCCTAGCGTGTGCAAAATAAAAAGAACAAGGGCCTAGCGTGTGCAAAATAGCAAGAACAAGGGCCTAGCATGTGCAGAATTGCAAGAATATGGGCCTAGCGAGTGCAAAATTGCAAGAGCAAGGGCCTAGCGTGTGCAAAAAATCAAGAACAAGGGCCTAGCGTTCGCGAACTAGCAAGAACAAGGGCCTTGTATGTGCAAAATAGCAAGAACAAGGGCCTAGCGTGTGCAAAATAGCAAGAACAAGAGTCTAGCGTATGCAAAATTGCAAGAACAAGGGCCTAGCGTGTGCAAAATAAAAAGAACAACGGCATAGCGTGTCTAAAATAGCAAGAACAAGGGCCTAGCATGTGCAAAATAAAATGAACAAGGGCCTAGCGTTTGCCAAAAAAAAAAGAATGAGGGCCTAGCATGTGCAAAATTGCAAGAACAAGGGCCTAGCGTGTGCAAAATTGCAAGAACAAGGGCCTAGCGAGTGCAAAATAGCAAGAGCAAGGGCCTAGCGTGTGCAAAAAATCAAGAATAAGGGCCTAGCGTTCACGAAATAGCAAGAACAAGGGCGTAGCGTGTGCAAGATGGCAAGAACAAGGGCCTAGCGTGTGCAAAATAGAAAGAACAAGGGTCTAGCGAGTGCAAAATTGCAAGAACAAGGGCCTAACGTGTGCAAAATAAAAAGAACAAGGGCATAGCGTCTGCAAAATAGCAAGAACAAGGGCCTAGCGTGTGCAAAATAAAAAGAATAGGGGCCTAGCGTGTGCACAATAGCAAGAACAAGGGCCTAGCGTGTGCAAAATAGCAAGAACAAGGGCCTATGGTTCGCAAACTAGCAAGAACAAGGGCCTAGCGAGTGCAAAATTGCAAGAGCAAGTGCCTAGCGTGTGCAAAAAAAAAAAAAACAAGGGCATAGCGTATGCAAAATAGCAAGAACAAGGGCCTAGCGTGTGCAAAATTGCAAGAACAAGGGCCTAGCGTGTGCAAAATTGCAAGAACAAGGGCCTAGCGAGTGCAAAATAGCAAGAGCAAGGGCCTAGCGTGTGCAAAAAATCAAGAATAAGGGCCTAGCGTTCACGAAATAGCAAGAACAAGGGCGTAGCGTGTGCAAAATTGCAAGAACAAGGGCCTAGTATGTGCAAAATGGCAAGAACAAGGGCCTAGCGTGTGCAAAATAGAAAGAACAAGGGTCTAGCGAGTGCAAAATTGCAAGAACAAGGGCCTAACGTGTGCAAAATAAAAAGAACAAGGGCATAGCGTCTGCAAAATAGCAAGAACAAGGGCCTAGCGTGTGCAAAATAAAAAGAATAGGGGCCTAGCGTGTGCACAATAGCAAGAACAAGGGCCTAGCGTGTGCAAAATAGCAAGAACAAGGGCCTATGGTTCGCAAACTAGCAAGAACAAGGGCCTAGCGAGTGCAAAATTGCAAGAGCAAGGGCCTAGCGTGTGCAAAATTGCAAGAACAAGGGCCAAGCGAGTGCAAAATTGCAAGAACAAGGGCCTAGCGTGTGCAAAAAATCAAGAACAAAGGCCTAGCGTTCACGAAATAGCAAGAACAAGGGCCTAGCGTGTGCAAAATTGCAAGAACAAGGGCCTAGTATGTGCAAAATGGCAAGAACAAGGGCCTAGCATGTGCAAAATAGCAAGAACAAGGGCTTAGCGTGTGGAAAATAAAAGAACAAGGGCATAGCGTGTGCAAATTAGCGAGAACAAGGGCACACACTGTGTGCAAAATTGCAAGAACAAGAGTCTTGCGTGTGCAAAATTGCAAGAACAAGGGCCTAGCGTGTGCAAAATAAAAAGAACAAGGGCATAGCGTGTGCAAAATAGCAAGAACAAGGGCCTAGCGTGTGCAAAATAGCAAGAAAAATGGCCTAGAGTGTGCAATATAGCAATAACAGGGGCCTAGCGTGTGCCAAATTGCAAGAACAAGGGCCTAGTGTGTGCAAAATGGCAAGAACAAGGGCCTAGCATGTGCAAAATAGCAAGAACAAGGGCTTAGCGTGTGGAAAATAAAAAGAACAAGGGCATAGCGTGTGCAAAATAGCAAGAACAAGGGCACACGCTGTGTGCAAAATTGCAAGAACAAGGGTCTTGCGTGTGCAAAATTGCAAGAACAAGGGCCTAGCGTGTGCAAAATAAAAAGAACAAGGGGATAGCGTGTGCAAAATAGCAAGAACAAGGGCATAGAGTGTGCAAAATGGCAAGAAAAATTGCCTAGAGTGTGCAAAATAGCAATAACAGGGGCCTAGCGTGTGCAAAACAACAAGAAAAAGGACCTAGCGTGTGCAAAATAGCAAGAACAAGGGCCTACCATGTGCAAAATAAAATGAACAAGGGCCTAGCATGTGCAAACAAAAAAGAACAAGGGCCTAGCGTGTGCAAAATAAAAAGAACAAGGGCATAGCGTGTGCAAAATAGCAAGAACAAGGGCCTAGCGTGTGCAAAATAAAAAGAACAGGGGCCTAGCGTGTGCAAAAAAAAAAGAACAACGGCCTTGCGTGTGCAAAATAGCAAGAACAAGGGTCTAACGAGTGCAAAATTGCAAGAACAAGGGCCTAGCGTGTGCAAAATAAAAAGAACAAGGGCCTAGCGTGTGCAAAAAATCAAGAACAAGGGCCTAGCGTTCTTGAAACAGCAAGAACAAGGGCCTAGCGTGTTCAAAATTGCAAGAACAAGGGCCTAGTATGTGCAAAATGGCAAGAACAAGGGCCTAGCGTGTGCAAAATAAAAAGAACAACGGCATAGCGTGTGCAAAATAGCAAGAACAAGGGCCTAGCGTGTGCAAAATATAAAGAGCAAGGGCCTAGCGTGTGCAAAATAAAAAGAACAAGGGCCTAGCGTGTGCAAAATAGCAAGAACAAGGGCCTAGCATGTGCAGAATTGCAAGAAATATGGGCCTAGTGAGTGCAAAAAAGCAAGAACAAGGGTCTAGCGAGTGCAAAATTGCAAGAACAAGGGCCTAGCGTGTGCAAAATAAAAAGAACAACGGCATAGCGTGTGCAAAATAGCAAGAACAAGGGCCTAGGGTGTGCAAAATAAAAAGAGCAAGGGCCTAGTATGTGAAAAATAAAAAGAACAAGGGCATACCGTGTGCAAAATAGCAAGAACAAGGGCCTAGCATGTGCAAAATAGCAAGAAAAATGGCCTAGAGTGTGCAAAATAGCAATAACAGGGGCCTAGCGTGTGCAAAACAACAAGAAAAAGGGCCTAGCGTGTGTAAAATAGCAAGAACAAGGGCCTACCATGTGCAAAATAAAATGAACAAGGGCCTAGCGTGTGCAAACAAAAAAGAACAAGCGCCTAGCATGTGCAAAATAAAAAGAACAAGGGCATAGCGTGTGCAAAATAGCAAGAACAAGGGCCTAGCATGTGCAAAATAAAAAGAACAGGGGACTAGCGTGTGCAAAATAAAAAGATCAAGGGCCTTGCGTGTGCAAAATAGCAAGAACAAGGGTCTAGCGAGCGCAAAATTGCAAGAACAAGGGCCTAGCGTGTGCAAAATAAAAAGAACAAGGGCATAGCGTGTGCAAAATAGCAAGAACAAGGGCCTAGCGTGTGCAAAACAAAAAGAACAAGGGCCTAACGTGTGCAAAATAAAAAGAACAAGGGCCTAACGTGTGCAAAATAAAAAGAACAGAGGCCTAGCGTGTGCAAAATAGCAAGAACAAGGGCCTAGCGTGTGCCAAAAATCAAGAACAAGGGCCTAGCGTTCTTGAAACAGCAAGAACAAGGGCCTAGCGTGTGCAAAATTGCAAGAACAAGGGCCTAGTATGTGCAAAATGGCAAGAACAAGGGCCTAGCGTGTGCAAAATAGCAAGAACAAGGGTCTAGCGAGTGCAAAATTGCAAGAACAAGGGCCAAGCATGTGCAAAATAAAAAGAACAACGGCATAGCGTGTGCAAAATAGCAAGAACAAGGGCTTAGCGTGTGCAAAATAAAAAGAGAAAGGGCCTAGCGTGTGCAAAATAAAAAGAACAAGGGCCTAGCGTGTGCAAAATAGCAAGAACAAGGGCCTAGCATGTGCAGAATTGCAAGAATATGGGCCTAGCGAGTGCAAAATTGCAAGAGCAAGGGCCTAGCGTGTGCAAAAAATCAAGAACAAGGGCCTAGCGTTCGCGAACTAGCAAGAACAAGGGCCTTGTATGTGCAAAATAGCAAGAACAAGGGCCTAGCGTGTGCAAAATAGCAAGAACAAGAGTCTAGCGTATGCAAAATTGCAAGAACAAGGGCCTAGCGTGTGCAAAATAAAAAGAACAACGGCATAGCGTGTCTAAAATAGCAAGAACAAGGGCCTAGCATGTGCAAAATAAAATGAACAAGGGCCTAGCGTTTGCCAAAAAAAAAAGAATGTGGGCCTAGCATGTGCAAAATTGCAAGAACAAGGGCCTAGCGTGTGCAAAATTGCAAGAACAAGGGCCTAGCGAGTGCAAAATAGCAAGAGCAAGGGCCTAGCGTGTGCAAAAAATCAAGAATAAGGGCCTAGCGTTCACGAAATAGCAAGAACAAGGGCGTAGCGTGTGCAAGATGGCAAGAACAAGGGCCTAGCGTGTGCAAAATAGAAAGAACAAGGGTCTAGCGAGTGCAAAATTGCAAGAACAAGGGCCTAACGTGTGCAAAATAAAAAGAACAAGGGCATAGCGTCTGCAAAATAGCAAGAACAAGGGCCTAGCGTGTGCAAAATAAAAAGAATAGGGGCCTAGCGTGTGCACAATAGCAAGAACAAGGGCCTAGCGTGTGCAAAATAGCAAGAACAAGGGCCTATGGTTCGCAAACTAGCAAGAACAAGGGCCTAGCGAGTGCAAAATTGCAAGAGCAAGTGCCTAGCGTGTGCAAAAAAAAAAAAAACAAGGGCATAGCGTATGCAAAATAGCAAGAACAAGGGCCTAGCGTGTGCAAAATTGCAAGAACAAGGGCCTAGCGTGTGCAAAATTGCAAGAACAAGGGCCTAGCGAGTGCAAAATAGCAAGAGCAAGGGCCTAGCGTGTGCAAAAAATCAAGAATAAGGGCCTAGCGTTCACGAAATAGCAAGAACAAGGGCGTAGCGTGTGCAAAATTGCAAGAACAAGGGCCTAGTATGTGCAAAATGGCAAGAACAAGGGCCTAGCGTGTGCAAAATAGAAAGAACAAGGGTCTAGCGAGTGCAAAATTGCAAGAACAAGGGCCTAACGTGTGCAAAATAAAAAGAACAAGGGCATAGCGTCTGCAAAATAGCAAGAACAAGGGCCTAGCGTGTGCAAAATAAAAAGAATAGGGGCCTAGCGTGTGCACAATAGCAAGAACAAGGGCCTAGCGTGTGCAAAATAGCAAGAACAAGGGCCTATGGTTCGCAAACTAGCAAGAACAAGGGCCTAGCGAGTGCAAAATTGCAAGAGCAAGTGCCTAGCGTGTGCAAAAAAAAAAAAAACAAGGGCATAGCGTGTGCAAAAAAAAAAAAACAAGGGCCTAGCGTGTGCAAACTAAAAAGAACAAGGGCCTAGCGTTTGCAAAAAATCAAGAACAAGGGCCTAGCGCGTGCAAAATTGCAAGAACAAAGGCCTAGTATGTGCAAAATGGCAAGAACAAGGGCCTAGCATGTGCAAAATAGCAAGAACAAGGGTCCAGCAAGTGCAAAATTGCAAGAACAAGGGCCTACTGTGTGCAAAACAAAAAGAACTAGGGCCTAGCGTGTGCAAAATAGCAAGAACAAGGGCCCAGTGTGTGAAAAATAGCAAGAACAAGGGCCTAGCGTGTGCAAGATAGCAAAAACAAGGGCCTAGCGTGTGCAAAATAGCAAGAACAAGGGCCTAGCGTGTGCAAAATAGCAAGAACAAGGGCCTAGCGTGTGCAAAATAAAAAGAACAGGGGCCTAGCGTGTGCAAAATAGCAAGAACAAATGCCTAGCGTGTGCAAAATAGCAAGAACAAGGGCATAGCGTGTGCACAATTGCAAGAGCAAGGGCCTAGCGTGTGCAAAAAAATCAAGAACAAGGGCCTATGGTTCGCGAACTAGCAAGAACAAGGGCCTAGTATGTGCAAAATGGCAAGAACAAGGGCCTAGCGTGTGCAAAAAAAAAAGAACAAGGGCATAGCGTGTGCAAAATAGCAAGAACAAGGGCCTAGCGTGTGCAAACTAAAATGAACAAGGGCCTAGCGTGTGCAAAAAAAAAAACAAACAAGGGCCTAGCGTGTGCAAAATTGCAAGAACGAAGGCCTAGCGAGTGCAAAATTGCAAGAACAAGGGCCTAGCGTGTGCAAAAAATAAAGAACAAGGGCCTAGCGCGTGCAAAATTGCAAGAACAAGGGCCTAGTATGTGCAAAATGGCAAGAACAAGGGCATAGCATGTGCAAAATAGCAAGAACAAGGGTCCTGCGAGTGCAAAATTGCAAGAACAAGGGCCTAGCGTGTGCAAAATAAAAAGAACAAGGGCATAGCGTGTGCAAAATAGCAAGAACAAGGGCGTAGCGTGTGCAAAATTGCAACAACAAATGCCTACTGTGTGCAAAACAAAAAGAACAAGGGCCTAGCGTATGCAAAATAAATAGAACAAGGGCCTAGCGTGCGCAAAATAGCAAGAACAAGGGCCTAGCGTGTGCAAAATAGCAAGAACAAGGGCCTAGCGTGTGCAAAATAGCAAGAACAAGGGCCTAGCGTGTGCAAAATAAAAAGAACAGGGGCCTAGCGTGTGCAAAAAAGCAAGAACAAGGGCCTAGCGTGTGCAAAATAGCAAGAACAAGGGCATCCGTGTGCACAATTGCAAGAACAAGGGCCTAGCGAGTGCAAAATTGCAAGAGCAATGGCCTAGCGTGTGCAAAAAAATAAAGAACAAGGGCCTGTGGTTCGCGAACTAGCAAGAACACGGGCCTAGTATGTGCAAAATGGCAAGAACAAGGGCCTAGCGTGTGCAAAAAAAAAAGAACAAGGGCATAGCGTGTGTAAAATAGCAAGAACAAGAGCCTAGCATGTGCAAACTAAAATGAACAAGGGCCTAGCGTTGCAAAAAAAAAGAACAAGGGCCTGGCGTGTGCAAAATTGCAAGAACGAAGGCCTAGCGAGTGCAAAATTGCAAGAACAAGGGCCTAGCGTGTGCAAAAAATCAAGAACAAGGGCCTAGCGCGTGCAAAATGGCAAGAACAAGGGCCTAGCATGTGAAAAATAGCAAGAACAAGGGTCCTGCGAGTGCAAAATTGCAAGAACAAGGGCCTAGCGTGTGCAAAATTAAAAGAACAAGGGCATAGCGTGTGCAAAATAGCAAGAACAAGGGCCTAGCGTTTGCAAAATTGCAACAACAAGGGCCTACCGTGTGCAAAACAAAAAGAACAAGGGCCTAGTGTATGCAAAATAAAAAGAACAAGGGCCTAGCGTGTGCAAAATAACAAGAACAAGGGCCTAGCGTGTGCAAAATAGCAAGAATAAGGGTCCTGCGAGTGCAAAATTGCAAGAACAAGGGCCTAGCGTGTGCAAAATAAAAAGAACAAGGGCATAGCGTGTGCAAAATAGCAAGAACAAGGGCTTAGCGTTTGCAAAATTGCAACAACAAGGGCCTACCGTGTGCAAAACAAAAAGAACAAGGGCCTAGCGTGTGCAAAATAACAAGAACAAGGGCATAGTGTGTGCAAAATAGCAAGAACAAGGGCATAGCGTGTGCACAATTGCAAGAACAAGGGCCTAGCGAGTTCAAAATTGCAAGAGCAAGGGCCTAGTGTGTGCAAAAAAATCAAGAACAAGGGCCTATGGTTCACGAACTAGCAAGAACAAGGGCCTAGTATGTGCAAAATGGCAAGAACAAGGGCCTAGCGTGTGCAAAATAAAAAGAACAAGGGCAAAGCGTGTGCAAAATAGCAAGAACAAGGGCCTAGCGTGTGCAAACTAAAATGAACAAGGGCCTAGCGTGTGCAAAAAAAAAGAACAAGGGCCTAGCGTGTGCAAAATTGCAAGAACGAAGGCCTAGCGAGTGCAAAATTGCAAGAACAAGTGCCTAGCGTGTGCAAAAAATCAAGAACAATGGCCTAGCACGTGCAAAATTGCAAGAACAAGGGCCTAGTATGTGCAAAATGGCAAGAACAACGGCCTAGCATGTGCAAAATAGCGAGAACAAGGGTCATGCGAGTGCAAAATTGCAAAAACAAGGGCCTAGCGTGTGCAAAATAAAAAGAACAAGGGCATAGCGTGTGCAAAATAGCAAGAACAAGGGCAAAGCGTGTGCAAAATAGCAAGAACAAGGGCCAAGCGTGTGCAATATAAAAAGAACAACGGCAAAGCGTGTGCAAAATAGCAAGAACAAGGGGCTAGCGTGTGCAAAAAATCAAGAACAAGGGCCTAGCGTTCTTGAAACAGCAAGAACAAGGGCCTAGCGTGTTCAAATTTGCAAGAACAAGGGCCTAGTATGTGCAAAATGGCAAGAACAAGGGCCTAGCGTGTGCAAAATAGCAAGAACAAGGATCTAGCGAGTGCAAAATTGCAAGAACAAGGGCCTAGTGTGTGCAAAATAAAAAGAACAACGGCATAGCGTGTGCAAAATAGCAAGAACAAGGGCCTAGTGTGTGCAAAATAAAAAGAGCAAGGGCCTAGCGTGTGCAAAATAAAAAGAACAAGGGCCTAGCGTGTGCAAAATAGCAAGAACAAGGACCTAGCATGCGCAGAATTGCAAGAAATATGGGCCTAGCGAGTGCAAAAAAGCAAGAACAAGGGTCTAGCGTATGCAAAATTGCAAGAACAAGGGCCTAGCGTGTGCAAAATAAAAAGAACAAGGCCATAGCGTGTGCAAAATAGCAAGAACTAGGGCCTAGCATGTGCAAAATAAAATGAACAAGGGCCTAGCGTTTGCAAAAAAGAGAAAGAATGAAGGCCTAGCGTGTGCAAAATTGCAAGAACAAAAGCCTAGTGTGTGCAAAATTGCAAGAACAAGGGCCTAGCGAGTGCAAAATAGCAAGAGCAAGGGCCTAGCGTGTGCAAAAAATCAAGAACAAGGGCCTAGCGTTCACGAAATAGCAAGAACAAGGGCGTAGCGTGTGCAAAATTGCAAGAACAAGGGCCTAGTATGTGCAAAATGGCAAGAACAAGGACCTAGCGTGTGCAAAATAGCAAGAACAAGGGCCTGGCGTGTGCAAAAAAAAAATAACAAGGGCCTGACGTGTGCAAAAAAAAAAGAACAAGGGCCTAGCGTGTGCAAAATTCCAAGAACAAGGGCCTAGCGTGTGCAAAATTGCAAGAACAAGGGCCTAGTGAGTGCAAAATTGCAAGAACAAGGGCCTAGCGTGTGCAAAAAATCAAGAACAAAGGCCTAGCGTTCACGAAATAGCAAGAACAAGGGCCTAGCGTGTGCAAAATTGCAAGAACAAGGGCCTAGTATGTGCAAAATGGCAAGAACAAGGGCCTAGCATGTGCAAAATAGCAAGAACAAGGGCTTAGCGTGTGGAAAAAAAAAGGAACAAGGGCATAACGTGTGCAAACTAGCAAGAACAAGGGCACACGCTGTGTGCAAAATTGCAAGAACAAGGGTCTTGCGTGTGCAAAATTGCAAGAACAAGGGACTAGCGTGTACAAAATAAAAAGAACAAGGGCATAGCGTGTGCAAAATAGCAAGAACAAGGGCCTAGCGTGGGCAAAATAGCAAGAAAAATGGCCTAGAGTGTGCAAAATAGCAATAACAGGGGCCTAGCGAGTGCAAAACAACAAGAAAAAGGGCCTAGCGTGTGTAAAATAGCAAGAACAAGGGCCTACCATGTGCAAAATAAAATGAATAAGGGCCTAGCGTGTGCAAACAAAAAAGAACAAGCACCTAGCGGGTGCAAAATAAAAAGAACAAGGGCATAGCGTGCGCAAAATAGCAAGAACAAGGGCCTAGCATGTGCAAAATAAAAAGAACAGGGGCCTAGCGTGTGCAAAATAAAAAGATCAAGGGCCTTGCGTGTGCAAAATAGCAAGAACAAGGGTCTAGCAAGTGCAAAATTGCAAGAACAAGGGCCTAGCGTGTGCAAAATAAAAAGAACAAGGGCATAGCGTGTGCAAAATAGCAAGAACAAGGGCCTAGTGTGTGCAACATAAAAAGAACAAGGGCCTAACGCGTGCAAAATAAAAAGAACAGAGGCCTAGCGTGTGCAAAATAGCAAGAACAAGGGCCTAGCGTGTGCAAAAAATCAAGAACAAGGGCCTAGCGTTCTTGAAACAGCAAGAACAAGGGCCTAGCGTGTGCAAAATTGCAATAACAAAGGCCTAGTATGTGCAAAATGGCAAGAACAAGGGCCTAGCATGTGCAAAATAGCAAGAACAAGGGCTTAGCGTGTGGAAAATAAAAAGAACAAGGGCATAGCGAGTGCAAAATAGCAAGAACAAGGGCACACGCTGTGTGCAAAATTGCAAGAACAAGGGTCTTGCGTGTGCAAAATTGCAAGAACAAGGGCCTTGCGTGAGAAAAATAAAAATAACAAGGGCATAGCGTGTGCAAAATAGCAAGAACAAGGGCCTAGCGTGTGCAAAATAGCAAGAAAAATGGCCTAGAGTGTGCAAAATAGCAATAACAGGGGCCTAGCGAGTGCAAAACAACAAGAAAAAGGGCCTAGCGTGTGTAAAATAGCAAGAACAAGGGCCTACCATGTGCAAAATAAAATGAATAAGGGCCTAGCGTGTGCAAACAAAAAAGAACAAGCACCTAGCGGGTGCAAAATAAAAAGAACAAGGGCATAGCGTGCGCAAAATAGCAAGAACAAGGGCCTAGCATGTGCAAAATAAAAAGAACAGGGGCCTAGCGTGTGCAAAATAAAAAGATCAAGGGCCTTGCGTGTGCAAAATAGCAAGAACAAGGGTCTAGCGAGTGCAAAATTGCAAGAACAAGGGCCTAGCGTGTGCAAAATAAAAAGAACAAGGGCATAGCGTGTGCAAAATAGCAAGAACAAGGGCCTAGTGTGTGCAACATAAAAAGAACAAGGGCCTAACGCGTGCAAAATAAAAAGAACAGAGGCCTAGCGTGTGCAAAATAGCAAGAACAAGGGCCTAGCGTGTGCAAAAAATCAAGAACAAGGGCCTAGCGTTCTTGAAACAGCAAGAACAAGGGCCTAGCGTGTGCAAAATTGCAATAACAAAGGCCTAGTATGTGCAAAATGGCAAGAACAAGGGCCTAGCATGTGCAAAATAGCAAGAACAAGGGCTTAGCGTGTGGAAAATAAAAAGAACAAGGGCATAGCGAGTGCAAAATAGCAAGAACAAGGGCACACGCTGTGTGCAAAATTGCAAGAACAAGGGTCTTGCGTGTGCAAAATTGCAAGAACAAGGGCCTTGCGTGTGAAAAATAAAAATAACAAGGGCATAGCGTGTGCAAAATAGCAAGAACAAGGGCCTAGCGTGTGCAAAATAGCAAGAAAAATGGCCTAGAGTGTGCAAAATAGCAATAACAGGGGCCTAGCGTGTGCAAAACAACAAGAAAAAGGGCCTAGCGTGTGTAAAATAGCAAGAACAAGGGCCTACCATGTGCAAAATAAAATGAACAAGGGCCTAGCGTGTGCAAACAAAAAAGAACAAGCGCCTAGCATGTGCAAAATAAAAAGAACAAGGGCATAGCGTGTGCAAAATAGCAAGAACAAGGGCCTAGCGTGTGCAAAATAAAAAGAACAAGGGCCTTACGTGTGCAAAATAAAAAGAACAGAGGCCTAGCGTGTGCAAAATAGCAAAAACAAGGGCCTAGCGTGTGCCAAAAATCAAGAACAAGGGCCTAGCGTTCTTGAAATAGCAAGAACAAGGGCCTAGCGTGTGCAAAATTGCAAGAACAAGGGCCTAGTATGTGCAAAATGGCAAGAATAAGGGCCTAGCGTGTGCAAAATTGCAAGAACAAGGGCCTAGTATGTACAAATTGGCAAGAACAAGGGCCTAGCATGTGCAAAATAGCAAGAACAAGGGTCTAGCATGTGCAAAATAAAAAGAACAAGGGCATAGCGTGTGCAAAATAGCAAGAACAAGACCTAGCGTGTGCAGAATTGCAAGAAGAAGGGCCTAGCTTGTGCAAAATGGCAAGAGCAAGGGCCTAGCGTGTGCAAAAAATCAAGAACAAGGGCCTAGCGTGTGCAAAAAATCAAGAACAAGGGCCTAGCGAGTGCAAAATTGTGAGAACAAGGGCCTAGTATGTGCAAAATGGCAAGAACAAGGGCCTAGCATTTGCAAAATAGCAAGAACAAGGGTCATGCGAGTGCAAAATTGCAAGAAAAAGGGCCTAGCGTGTGCAAAATAAAAAGAACAAGGGCATAGCGTGAACAAAATAGCAAGAACAGGGGCCTAGCGTGTGCAAAAAAAAAAGAACAAGGGCCTAGCGTGTGCAAAATAAAAAGAACAAGGGCCTAGCGTGTGCAAAATAGCAAAAACAAGGGCCTAGTGTGTGCAGAATTGCAAGAACAAGGGCCTAGCGAGTGCAAAATTACAAGAGCAAGGGCCTAGCGTGTGCAAAAAACCAAGAACAAGGGCCTAGCGTTCGCGAACTAGCAAGAACAAGGGCCTAGTATGTGCAAAATGGCAAGAACAAGGGCCTAGCATGTGCAAAAGAGCAAGAATAAGAGTCTAGCGTGCGCAAAATTGCAAGAATAAGGGCCTAGCGTGTGCAAAATAAAAAGAACAAGGGCATAACGTGTGCAAAATAGCAAGAACAAGGGCCTACTGTGTGCAACATAAAATGAACAAGGGCCTAGCGTGTGCAAAAAAAAAAAAAAAGGGCCTAGCGTGTGCAAAATCGCAAGAACAAGGGCCTAGCGTGTGCAAAATAAAAAGAACAAGGGCCTAGCGTGTGCAAAATAAAAAGCGCAAGGGCCTAGCGTGTGCAAAATACCTAGAACAAGAGCCTAGCGTGTGCAGAATTGCAAGAAGAAGGGCCTAGCAAGTGCAAAATTGCAAAAGCAAGGGCCTAGCGTGTGCAAAAAATCAAGAACAAGGGCCTAGCATTCGCGATCTAGCAAGAACAAGGGCCTATCGTGTGCAAAATAGCAAGAATAAGGGTCTAGCGTGTGAAACATTTCAAGAACAAGGGTCTAGCGCATGCAAAAATTCAAGAACAAGGGCCTAGCGTGTGCAAAAAAAAAGAACAAGGGCATAGCGTGTGCAAAATAGCAAGAACAAGGGCCTAGCCTGTGCAAAATAAAATGAACAAGGGCCTAGCGTGTGAAAAAAAAAAAGAACAAGTGCCTAACGTGTGCAAAATTGCAAGAACAAGGGCCTAGCGTTTGCAAAATTGCAAGAACATGGGCCTAGCGAGTGCAAAATAGCAAGAGCAAGGGCCTTGCGTGAGCAAAATAGAAAGAACAAAAGAATAGCGTGTGCAAAAAAGCAAGAACAAGGGCCTAGCGTGTGCAAAAAAAAGAAGAACAAGGGCCTAGCGTGTGCAAAATAGCAAGAACAAGGGCCTAGCGTGTGCAAAAAAAAAAAGAACAAGGGCCTAGCGTGTGCAAAATAGCAAGAACAAGGGCCTAGCGTGTGCAAAATAAAAAGAACAAAGGCATAGCGTGTGCAAAATAGCAAGAACAAGGGCCTAGCGTGTGCAAAATAAAAAGAACAAGGGCCTAGTGTGTGCAAAATAGCAAGAACAAGGGCCTAGCGTGTGCAGAATTGCAAGAACAAGGGCCTAGCGAGTGCAAAATTGCAAGAGCAAGGGCCTAGCGTGTTCAAAAAATCAAGAACAAGGGCCTAGCGTTTGCGAAATAGCACGAACAAGGGCCTAGTATGTGCAAAATGGCAAGAACAAGGGCGTAGCGTGTGCAAAATAGCAAGAACAAGGGTCTAGCGTGTGCAAAATTGCAGGAACAAGGGCCTAGCATGTGCAAAATAGCAAGAACAAGGGTCTTGCGTGTGCAAAACTGCAAGAACAAGGGCCTAGCGTGTGCAAAATAAAAAGAACAAGGGCATAGCGTGTGCAAAATAGCAAGAACAAGGGCCTAGCGTGTGCAAAATAAAATGAACAAGGGCCTAGCGTATGCAAAAAAAAAAAGAACAAGGCCTAGCGTGTGCAAAATTGCAAGAACAAGGGCCTAGCGTGTGCAAAATTGCAAGAACAAGGGCCTTTCGAGTGCAAAATTGCAAGAACAAGAGCCTAGCGTGTGCAAAATTGCAAGAACAAGGGCCTAGCGTGTGCAAAATTGCAAGAACAAGGGCCTAGCTTGTGCAAAATTGCAAGAACAAGGGCCTAGCGTGTGCAAAATAAAAAGAACAAGGGCATAGCGTGTGCAAAATAGCAAGAACAAGGGCCTAGCGTGTGCAAAATAAGATGAACAAGGGCCTAACGTATGCAAAAAAAAAAAGAATAAGAGCCTAGCGTGTGCAAAATTGCAAGAACAAGGGCCTAGCGTGTGCAAAATTGCAAGAACAAGGGCCTTTCGAGTGCAAAATTGCAAGAACAAGGGCCTAGCGTGTGCAAAAAATCAAGAACAATGGCCTAGCATTCACGAAATAGCAAGAACAAGGGCCTAGCGTGTGCAAAATTGCAAGAACAAGGGCCTACTATGTGCAAATTGGCAAGAACAAGGGCCTAGCATGTGCAAAATAGCAATCACAAGGGTCTAGCGGGTGCAAAATTGCAAGAACAAGGGCCTAGCATGTGTAAAATAAAAAGAACAAGGGCATAGCGTGTGCAAAATAGCAAGAACAAGACCTAGCGTGTGCAGAATTGCAAGAAGAAGGGCCTAGCTTGTGCAAAATGGCAAGAGCAAGGGCCTAGCGTGTGCAAAAAAACAAGAACAAGGGCCTAGCGTGTGCAAAAAATAAAGAACAAGGGCCTAGCGCGTGCAAAATTGCGAGAACAAGGGCCTAGTATGTGCAAAATGGCAAGAACAAGGGCCTAGCGTGTGCAAAATAGCAAGAACAAGGGTCATGCGAGTGCAAAATTGCAAGAAAAAGGGCCTAGCGTGTGCAAAATAAAAAGAACAAGGGCCTAGCGTGTGCAAAATAAAAAGAACAAGGGTCTAGCGTGTGCAAAATAGCAAGAACAAGGGCCTAGTGTGTGCAGAATTGCAAGAACAAGGGCCTAGCGAGTGCACAATTACAAAAGCAAGGGCCTAGCGTGTGCAAAAAACCAAGAACAAGGGCCTAGCGTTCGCCACCTAGCAAGAACAAGGGCCTAGTATGTGCAAAATGGCAAGAACAAGGGCCTAGCATGTGCAAAATAGCAAGAACAAGAGTCTAGCGTGTGCAAAATTGCAAGAATAAGGGCCTAGTATGTGCAAAATGGCAAGAACAAGGGCCTAGCATGTGCAAAATAGCAAGAACAAGAGTCTAGCGTGTGCAAAATTGCAAGAATAAGGGCCTAGCGTGTGCAAAATAAAAAGAACAAGGGCATAACGTGTGCAAAATAGCAAGAACAAGGGCCTAGCGTATGCAACATAAAATGAACAAGGGCCTAGCGTGTGCAAAAAAAACAAAAGGGCCTAGCGTGTGCAAAATTGCAAGAACAAGGGCCTAGCATGTGCAAAATAAAAAGAACAAGGGCCTAGCGTGTGCAAAATAAAAAGCGCAAGGGCCTAGCGTGTGCAAAATACCAAGAACAAGAGCCTAGCGTGTGCAGAATTGCAAGAAGAAGGGCCTAGCAAGTGCAAAATTGCAAAAGCAAGGGCCTAGCGTGTGCAAAAAATCAAGAACAAGGGCCTAGCGTTCGCGAACTAGCAAGAACAAGGGCCTATCGTGTGCAAAATAGCAAGAACAAGGGTCTAGCGTGTGCAAAATTTCAAGAACAAGGGTCTAGCGCATGCAAAATTTCAAGAACAAGGGCCTAGCGTGTGCAAAAAAAAAGAACAAGGGCATAGCGTGTGCAAAATAGCAAGAACAAGGGCCTAACGTGTGCAAAATTGCAAGAACAAGGGCCTAGCGTTTGCAAAATTGCAAGAACATGGGCCTAGCGAGTGCAAAATAGCAAGAGCAAGGGCCTTGCGTGAGCAAAATAAAAAGAACAAAGGCATAGCGTGTGCAAAATAGCAAGAACAAGGGCCTAGCGTATGCAAAAAAAAAAGAACAAGGGCCTAGCCTGTGCAAAATAGCAAGAACAAAGGCCTAGCGTGTGCAAAAAAAAAAAAACAAGGGCCTAGCGTATGCAATATAAATAGAACAGGGCATAGCGTGTGCAAAATAGCAAGAACAAGGGCCTAGCGTGTGCAAAATAAAAAGAACAAGGGCCTAACGTGTGCAAAATAAAAAGAACAGAGGCCTAGCGTGTGCAAAATAGCAAGAACAAGGGCCTAGCGTGTGCAAAATAAACAGAACAAAGGCATAGCGTGTGCAAAATAGCAAGAACAAGGGCCTAGCGTGTGCAAAAAAAAAAAGAACAAGGGCCTAGCGTGTGGAAAATAGAAAGAACAAAGGCCTAGCGTGTGCAAAAAAAAAAAAACAAGGGCCTAGCGTATGCAATATAAAAAGAACAGGGCATAGCGTGTGCAAAATAGCAAGAACAAGGGCCTAGCGTGTGCAAAATAAAAAGAACAAGGGCCTAGCCTGTGCAAAATAGCAATAACAAGGGCCTAGCGTGTGCAGAATTGCAAGAACAAGGGCCTAGCGAGTGCAAATTTGCAAGAGCAAGTGCCTAGCGTGTTCAAAAAATCAAGAACAAAGGCCTGGCGTTTGCGAAATAGCACGAACAAGGGCCTAGTATGTGCAAAATGGCAAGAACAAGGGCCTAGCGTGTGCAAAATAGCAAGAACAAGGGTCTAGCGTGTGCAAAATTGCAGGAACAAGGGCCTAGCGTGTGCAAAATAGCAAAAACAAGGGTCTTGCGTGTGCAAAACTGCAAGAACAAGGGCCTAGCGTGTGCAAAATAAAAAGAACAAGGGCATAGCGTGTGCAAAATAGCAAGAACAAGGGCCTAGCGTGTGCAAAATAAAATGAACAAGGGCCTAACGTATGCAAAAAAAAAAAGAATAAGAGCCTAGCGTGTGCAAAATTGCAAGAACAAGGGCCTAGCGTGTGCAAAATTGCAAGAACAAGGGCCTTTCGAGTGCAAAATTGCAAGAACAAGGGCCTAGCGTGTGCAAAAAATCAAGAACAATGGCCTAGCATTCACGAAATAGCAAGAACAAGGGCCTAGCGTGTGCAAAATTGCAAGAACAAGGGCCTAGTATGTGCAAATTGGCAAGAACAAGGGCCTAGCATGTGCAAAATAGCAAGAACAAGGGTCTAGCGGGTGCAAAATTGCAAGAACAAGGGCCTAGCATGTGCAAAATAAAAAGAACAAGGGCATAGCGTGTGCAAAATAGCAAGAACAAGACCTAGCGTGTGTATAATTGCAAGAAGAAGGGCCTAGCTTGTGCAAAATGGCAAGAGCAAGGGCCTAGCGTGTGCAAAAAATCAAGAACAAGGGCCTAGCGCGTGCAAAATTACGAAAACAAGGGCCTAGTATGTGCAAAATGGCAAGAACAAGGGCCTAGCATGTGCAAAATAGCAAGAACAAGGGTCATGCGAGTGCAAAATTGCAAGAAAAAGGGCCTAGCGTGTGCAAAATAAAACGAACAAGGACATAGCGTGTGCAAAATAGCAAGAAGAAGGGCCTAGCGTGTGCAAAATTGCAAGAACAAGGGCCTACTGTGTGCAAAACAAAAAGAACAAGGGCCTAGCGTATGCAAAATAAAAAGAACAAGGGCCTAGCGTGTGCGAAATTGCAAGAACAAGGGCCTAGCGTGTGCAAGATAGCAATAACAAGGGCCTAGCGTGTGCAAAATAGCAAGAACAAGGGCCTAGCGTGTGCAAAATAGCAAGCACAAGGGCATAGCGTGTTAAAAATAGCAAGAACAAGGGCCTAGCGGGTGCAAAATAAAAAGAACAGGGGCCTAGCGTGTGCAAAATAAAATGAACAAGGGCCTAGCGTGTGCAAAAAAAAAAGAACAAGGGCCTAACGTGTGCAAAATTGCAAGAACAAGTGCCTGGCGTGTGCAAAATTGCAAGAACAAGGGTCTAGCGAGTGCAAAATTGCAAGAACAAGGGCCTACCGTGTGCAAAATAAAAAGAACAAGGGCATGGCGTGGGCAAAATAGCAAGAACAAGGGCCTAGCGTGTGCAAAATAAAAAAAACAAGAGCCTAGCGTGTGCAAAATAAAAAGAACAAGGGCCTAGTGTGTCCAAAATAGCAAGAACAAGGGCCTAGCATGTGCAAAATTGCAAGAACAAGGGCCTAGCAAGTGCAAAATGGCAAGAGCAAGGGCCTAGCGTGTGCAACAAATCAAGAACAAGGGCCTAGCGTTCGCGAACTAGCAAGAACAAGGGCCTAGTATGTGCAAAATGGCAAGAAGAAGGGCCTAGCGTGTGCAAAATAGCAAGAACAAGGGCCTAGCGTGTGCAAAATTGCAAGAACAAGGGCCTAGCGTGTGCAAAATAAAAAGAACAACGGCATAGCGTGTGCAAAATAGCAATAACAAGGGTCTAGCGTGTGCAAAAAAAAATAGACAAGGGCCTCGCATGTGCAAAAAAAAAAAAAACAAGGGCCTAGCGTGTGCAAAATTGCAAGAACAAGGGCATAGCGTGTGCAAAATTGCAAGAACAATGGCCTAGCGAGTGCAAAATAGCAAGAGCAAGGGCCTAGCGTGTGCAAACAATCAAGAACAAGGGCCTAGCGTTCACAAAATAGCAAGAACAAGAGCCTAGCGTGTGCAAAATTGCAAGAACAAGGGCCTAGTATGTGCAAGATGGCAAGAACAAGGGCCTAGCGTGTGCAAAATAGCAAGAACAAGGGTCTAGCAAGTGCAAATTTGCAAGAACAAGGGCCTAGCTTGTGCAAAATAAAAAGAACAACGGCATAGCGTTTAACAAAATAGCAAGAACAAGGGCCTAGTGTGTGCAAAAAAAAAATAAAAAAGGGCCTAGCGTGTGCAAAATTGCAAGAACAAGGGCCTAGCGTGTGCAAAAAAAAAATAACAACGGCCTAGCGTGTGCAAAATAAAAAGCGCAAGGGCCTAGCGTGTGCAAAATACCAAGAACAAGAGCCTAGCGTGTGCAGAATTGCAAGAAGAAGGGCCTAGCGAGTGCAAAATTGCAAGAGCAAGGGCCTAGCGTGTGCAAAAAATCAAGAACAAGGGCCTAGCGTTCGCGAACTAGCAAAAACAAGGGCCTATCGTGTGCAAAATAGCAAGAACAAGGGTCTAGCGTGTGCAAAATTTCAAGAACAAGGGTCTAGCGCATGCAAAATTTCAAGAACAAGGGCCTAGCGTGTGCAAAAAAAAAAGAACAAGGGCGTAGCGTGTGCAAAAAGGCAAGAACAAGGGCCTAGCGTGTGCAAAATAAAATGAACAAGGGCCTAGCGTGTGAAAAAAAAAAGAACAAGGGCCTAACGTGTGCAAAATTGCAAGAACAAGGGCCTAGCGTTTGCAAAATTGCAAGAACAAGGGCCAAGCGAGTGCAAAATAGCAAGAGCAAGGGCCTTGCGTGAGAAAAATAAAAAGAACAAAGGCATAGCGTGTGCAAAATAGCAAGAACAAGGGCCTAGCGTGTGCAAAAAAAAAAGAACAAGGGCCTAGCGTGTCCAAAATAGCAAGAACAAGGTCCTAGCGTGTGCAAAATAAAACGAACAAGGACCTAGCGTGTGCAAAATAAAAAGAACAAGGGCATAGCTTGTGCAAAATAGCAAGAACAAGGGCCTAGCGTGTGCAAAATAAAAAGAACAAAGGCATAGCGTGTGCAAAATAGCAAGAACAAGGGCCTAGCGTGTGCAAAAAAAAAAGAACAAGGGCCTAGCGTGTGCAAAATAGCAAGAACAAGGGCCTAGCGTGTGGAAAAAAAAAAGAACAAGAGCCTAGCGTATGCAAAATAAAAAGAACAGGGCATAGCGTGTGCAAAATAGCAAGAACAAGGGCCTAGCGTGTGCAAAAAAGAAAGAACAAGGGCATAGCGTGTGCAAAATAGCAAGAACAAGAGCCTAGCGTATGCAAAATAAAAAGAACAAGGGCCTAGCGTGTGCAAAAAAAAAAGAACAAGGGCCTAGTGTGTGCAAAATTGCAAGAACAAGGGCCTAGCGTGTGCAAACTTGCAAGAACAAGGGCCTAGCGAGTGCAAAATAGCAAGAACAAGGGCCTAGCGTGTGCAAAATAAAAAGAACAAGGGCCTAGCGTGTGCAAAATAAAAAGAACAAGGGCCTAGCGTGTGCAAAATTGCAAGAACAAAGGCCTAACGTGTGCAAATTTGCAAGAACAAGGGCATAGAGAGTGCAAAATAGCAAGAGTGAGGGCCTGGAGTGTGCAAAAAATCAAGAACAAGGGCCTAGTGTTCGCGAAATAGCAAGAACAAGGGCCTAGCGTGTGCAAAAAAAAAGAGCAAGGGCATAGCGTGTGCAAAATAGCAAGAACAAGAGCCTAGCGGGTGCAAAATAAAAAGAACAAAGGCATAGCGTGTGCAAAATAGCAAGAACAAGGGCCTAGCGTGTGCAAAATAAAAAGAACAAGGGCATAGCTTGTGCAAAATAGCAAGAACAAGGGCCTAGCGTGTGCAAAATAAAAAGAACAAAGGCATAGCGTGTGCAAAATAGCAAGAACAAGGGCCTAGCGTGTGCAAAAAAAAAAGAACAAGGGCCTTGCGTGTGCAAAATAGCAAGAACAAGGGCCTAGCGTGTGGAAAAAAAAAAAGAACAAGGGCCTAGCGTATGCAAAATAAAAAGAACAGGGCATAGCGTGTGCAAAATAGCAAGAACAAGGGCCTAGCGTGTGCAAAATAAAAAGAACAAGGGCCTAGCGTGTGCAAAATAGCAAGAAGAAAGGCCTAGCGTGTGCAGAATTGCAAGAACAAGGGCCTAGCGATTGCAAAATTGCAAGAGCAAGGGCCTAGCGTGTTCAAAAAATCAAGAACAAGGGCCTAGCGTTCGCGAAATAGCACGAACAAGGGCCTAGTATGTCCAAAATGGCAAGAACAAGGGCCTAGCGTGTGCAAAATAGCAAGAACAAGGGTCTAGCGTGTGCAAAATTGCAAGAACAAGGGCCTAGCATGTGCAAAATAGCAAGAACAAGGGTCTTGCGTGTGCAAAACTGCAAGAACAAGGGCCTAGCGTGTGCAAAATAAAAAGAACAAGGGCATAGCGTGTGCAAAATAGCAAGAACAAGGGCCTAGCGTGTGTCAGAGTATTATAGCTGATGCATGTTTGTAGGCTATAGTGGGGTAGCACATATGGGGTACAGCTTTCTAGGGTTGTATTTGTACCCAACTCTGACTTAGTCTTTTTCATTCCTGTTCACTTGTTTCACATGGTATAGAGCGGGTCCTTCCTTAGGACCGTTTTTTTTAGGGCCCACTGAAGCGCGCCCCGAGGCGCGCCTTTTTTTAGCGACCCCTCGGGTCGCCATTTCCCTCGCGGCCCCGCTGTCCCTCAGACGCGGCCACGCCACCCCTCCTGATCGCGGCCCCGCCGCCTGCTTGGCGCGGCCCCGCCGCCGGCTCTGACGCGGCCCTGCCGCCCGCTTCGTCGCGGCCCCGCCGCCTGCTTGACGCGGCCCCGCCGCCTCCACTGACGCGGCCCCACCGCCGGCTCCGCCGCTGCACCCCACGGCCCGCCGCTGCACCCTACGGCCCGCCGCCTCACCTGACGGCCCCGCCGCTGCACCTGCCGGCCCGCCGCTGCACCTGCCGGCCCGCCGCTGCACCCAGCGGCCCGCCGCTTCACCTGACGGCCCCGCCGCTGCACCTGCCGGCCCGCCGCTGCACCCTACGGCCCGCCGCTGCACCCTACGTCTCGCCGCCCCACCTGGTCGGCCCGCCGCTGCACCCTACGGCCCCGCCGCTGCACCTGCGGGCCCGCCGCTGCACCGGTCGACCCGCCGCTGCACCTGACGGCCCCGCCCCTGCATCTCCCGGCCGAGCCGCCCCAGCAGCAGAGCCGCCCCAGCAGCCGAACCGCCCGGGAGCCGAGCCGCCCAACGCCGAGCCGCCCGGGACCCGAGCCGCCCTGCCGCCGAGCCGCCCGGGAGCCGAGCCGCCCTGCACCCGAGCCGCCCTGCCGCCGAGCCGCCCGGGAGCCGAGCCGCCCTGCGCCCGAGCCGCCCAGCCGCCGAGCCGCCCGGGAGCCGAGCCGCTGTGCACCCGAGCCGCCCGGTCGCTGAGCCGCCTTTCTGCAGAGCTGCACGACCTGCCCTGCCTGGTGAGCACAGTCCCACTGACACTGCGAGCTCTTTCCCTACTGCTTGCACTGCGTCGCTGTCGTCGCCATGGCTACCCCTAGTGTCCTAGCTTTTGACGCTGAAGGTCGCGCCATTGATTTTGAGGTCTGGTTAGACGACCTGCAGCTGTTCTTACAGTGCGACAGGGCTGACAACCTTTCTCTCTTTGACCTCACCTCTGGCGCCTCTCCTGCTCCTGCTGCTGATGCTGATCCCACTGTCCGCTCTCAGTGGGCCACCCGCGATGCTGCTGCACGTCTTGCTGTGCGTCGCCACCTCCCTACCTCTGAGCGTGCGCACTTTAGTCAGTACAAGAGTGCTCAGACCTTGTACGACGCTGTAGTTGCGCGCTACTCCTCCCCTGCCACTGCTGCACTGAGCCGTCTCATGCTTCCCTACCTCTTTCCTGACCTCTCTGCCTTTCCCACTGTTGCTGACCTCATTACGCACCTCCGCACTAGTGACACTCGCTACCGCGCCGCCCTTCCTGCTGAGTTCTGCGCTAAGAACCCACCCCCCATGTACATCGCTCTCTACTACGTAGTCGCGCGCCTCCCTGACTCCCTTCGCGTCGTCAGGGACCACTTTCTCGCAGTCTGTCCCACCACCCTCACCGTCGACCTCCTCGAGAAGGCCCTCCTCGCAGCGGAGAAGAGCATAGTCGCTGTAGGTGCTTCTCGTGGTGACCCTCGCACCCCCATCTTTGAGGGGTTCTCTCCTTCAGACGGTGGTGGTGGTGGCAGCGGTGGTGGAGGAGGCAGCGGCGGAGGTGGAGGCGGCGGAGGTGGAGGCGGTGGAGGCGGCAGCGGAGGAGGCGGTGGTGGTGGAGGAGGTGGAGCTGGTCGGGGTGGTACCCAACAGCGTAGCGGCGGTGGTGGTGGCCAGCGCTCGCAGCGGCAGCAGCAGCAGCGCTCGCGGGACATCCCTCCGCCTCAGCAGCTTCGTGAGTGGTACGCTGGGCGTCAGAGGGGTGGGGGTACTGGTCCCTGCACCTACGTTCTTCGTTCCAGCGACCGCGCGGGTGAGCCGTGTGGGGGTGCCCACGCCACCCAGCGCTGCTTTGGCCGCCTGACGGACGCTTGGCGTCAGCAGTTCCCTGGGGCTAGTGAGATCCCTCGCTGGGATGAGCTTCTAAGGGCTGGTGTAGCGATCTTTGATCTTGATTTTGATGCTATCCTTGCTGCTATGTATGCTGTGGATTATAGTGAGGAGAATGAGGGTTACCGGTGTTTCCAGCCCGACCCGGGCATTGGTACTGCTGCGCTAGGTGCTTGTGAGGCTGCTGCTCTAGGTGCCAGTGCGTCTGTGCTCTCAGGTACTGGTGAGACTGCGCTCTCAGGTACTGCGTCGTCCTCGTCCTCCCTCACTTTCACACTTGACTCCGGGGCTTCTCGCTCCTTCTTTCGAGACCGCACTACCCTTACGCCGCTCGGCCGGCCGGTTGCGGTCTCCCTTGCTGACCCCTCTGGGGGTCTTGTCCTGTCTCACTTCTCCACTGTCCTCCCGTGTCCGGCTGCCCCTTCGGGCACCCTGTCTGGTCTGTACCTTCCGTCATTCTCTACGAACTTGGTGAGTGGAGCGGACTTGCAGGATGTGGGGGTTCACCAGTTCACTCCTGCGAGTCAGCGGGTGACCCACTGCACGGAGGCACGCACAGGCCGACACCTGGCCACGTTCTCGCGTCGGCCGGGGTCGAGTCTCTACACCCTGACCGTTGAGTCTCCTCCTGTCCCTGCGTCTGGTCAGGTGGCTGCGTCGGGTCAGGTGCTTGCTGCTGCGTCCCGGTCAGGTCCTGAGTCTGCCCCCTGTTCTTGTCGCCTCCTGTCTCACGAGACTCTCCTGTGGCACCACCGTCTTGGCCACCCCTCCTTGTGAAAGAAATGAGCAGAGGAATGAAATGACTAAGTCAGAAATGAGTACAAATAGCAAACCCTAATTGGGTTGTACCCCCTATGGGATACCCCGCTGTAGCCTACACAAACAGGTAAGCTATATGTTCTGACACACCCCCATAGGCAAAGTGGGGAGAACAAGGGGTCACAAGACCAGTCAAGCAAAGCAAAGCAAGCTCGGGGTGGATCACAAAGTCACCACACAGTCCGAGCACAAGAGCAAGGCCAAAGGCCAGTTCACATGCAAGAGTACAGACATATATATAAAGCAAGACAAGCAAGAGCAGGTATATATATATGTCACAGTACAAGTAAAGTCAAGAAGAGAGCAAGTGAGGCAAGACAGGCACAAGACCCAGCTGGGTACAAAAGCGCTGATGGTCACAAGGCGCAAGTGCCTTGGTGAACACATCAGCAGTGTTGGCCTCAGAGGCCACGTACGCAAGTCGCAACTGACCACGCTGCTGCAGCTCACGAGCAAGGAAGTAGCGGAGAGCAATGTGCTTCGTTCTGTGCTCCAAGCGCTGCTCTCGACACAAGGCCAGCATGGCCTTGTTGTCTACGTACAGCACTGGAGGAGAACGAGGCGGCTCTCCAAAGTCAGTCAGCAGGTAGGTGAGCCAGCGAAGCTCCTGTGCAGCCATGGCCCCGGCGTAGATCTCAGCCTCACAACTGGAGCCGAGAACCGAAGACGAGCGAGTAGACCGCCACGAGACAGAGCCGGAACCAAGGCTGAAGGTGTAACCCTGCGACGACCGCTGCGTAGCCTGGTCGTCAGCCCAAGAAGCGTCCGCGTGGCCTGTAAGGACCACTGGACTCCGCCCTCCAAGCACTAGCCCCATGCCCGACGTACTGCACAGGTAGCGCAATACCCTCTTCGCTGCAGCCATGTGCTCTGGTCGGTGTCTACCAGGAGCAACATAGCGTGCAAGAATGCTCAGAGGGTATGCAAGGTCAGGTCGTGTGCAGGTCATCAGGTACATGAGGCAGCCAACAAGCTCTGCATACGGACCACTCGACTCTACGGACTCATCCGAAGGCAGAGCTGAGAGTGAGTGGCGAGTAGGCAGAGGAGTGGCCTGAGGCGAGGAGTACGTGAAGCCGAAGCGCTGAAGGACCTGCTGCACCATGTGTGACTGGGTCAAGGTAATGGTGCGGCGTGCTCTGTCCCGAGTGATCTGCAAGCCAAGGTAGCTGCGCAGTTCACCCAGGTCTGTGCACGTGTGTCTCTTCAGCAGCTCGGACTTCACGTAGGCGAGTCCAGCAGTGTCCGCTGTGGCAAAGACCAAGTCGTCGACGTACACGAGGATGTAGAACGGCGGCAGAGAAGTGTCGGTGCGCAGAAACAGCGACGGGTCAGCAGTAGAAGGAGCAAACCCAAGAGCCGCAAGCGTAGTCCTCAGTGTGTCGTGCCACTCACGCGGTGCCTGGCGGAGACCGTAGACTGGCCGTCGGAGGCTCCACTGGGTGCCAGGAGGGAAAGTCCCAGTGAAGCCAGGCGGACGGCGCAGCCAGATCTCCTCGTGCAGGCTACCCTGCAGGAACGCAGTGCTGAAGTCGAGAGAGTGAAGCTCGTAGTCGCGCTGAGCGGCTATGTGCAGCAGCACCCGAAGAGTAGTCATCTTCGGGGTGGGAGAGAAGGTCTGAAAGTAGTCCACTCCCTGCCGCTGACTGAAGCCACGAGCAACGTACCGCGCCTTGAAGACAGGTGGAGAGCCCGGCGGCCGCTTCACCCGGAAGATCCACATGCCACTGACGATGTTCGCCCCAGGAGGGGGAACCTCGTCAACGTAGGTGCCTGTGGACTTCCAGGAAGCCATCTCTGCATCCATAGCTGCCTGCCACTGAGAGGAGTAGGGACCCTCTACGGCCTCCGCGTAAGAACGCGGAGTCGGGATGTCTAGTGCATCCGGGTCTCCCTCAGGGGCAAGCAGTACAGACGCGAGATGAGGTGAAGCAGCCGCTAGACACTGTAACTCCTCCTGCCTGTCCTCTAGGACGTCCGTGCCAAGAGCACACTCACCCCCGACGGACGGAGGACAGACAGACGCAGACTCAGTAACAAGACTAGCAGCGTAGTCTAGACGACAGCGAGCAGCAAAGTCGACGAGCTCAGAGACAAGAGCAGACGCAGCAGTGGACTCAAAAGAGGGGTCAGTGACGACAGTAGCAAGTAGACGCGTGACAGTAGGACTGGCAGCACGAAGAGAGTCCGACTCAGGGTCGGCAAGCGCAGGAAGAGAGGACTCAGGAGGAGAAGGCAAAGGGGCACGCAGAGGAGCAGTGGACGGACGCAGAGACATCCGGTGCGTGCCAGGGACAGGAGGAGGACGCTGACGCGAACTGCGACCACTAGTGCGAGCAGCACGAACAGGCGACGCAGGACGAGACGCAGGCTCACGACGCTCAGCAAGACCTCCAGTAGGACCAGTGTAAGGAGAGGGAGCAGGCAGTGGAGAGGAAGGCTCTAGCAGGGACTGCGACTGAACAGGCTGGGGACACTCTACTGGAGGAGAAAGACCAAGAACCTGCTGCAGAAGCGGAACGAAGTACGGCCGAGGCCGCGCGGCAGCTCCAGACGCAGCAGGGACAGTACCAGCACCCTCAGCAACAGCACCAGCGTCACCCACTCCTCCAGCAGCAGGACCAACAGCAGTAGTCTCAGCACCAACACCCTCAGCAGCTCCAGCTCCAGGAGGACCCGCAGGCCCAGCAGCTCCGGGACCGGCAGCACCAGCACCCTCGGCGGGCAAAGAAGCACCAACTCCAGCTCCATCAGTACCCCTAGACTCAGCAGCACGCCTCCAGCGGCGAGCGAACCACTCGCGCAGCTCCAGTGGAGAGAGGGGCTCCCGGCGAGGCGCAGCAGGAGAAGCCCCAGGCTCAACAGCTCCAGACGCAGCACCCCCAGGCTCCGCAGCTCCAGACGCAGTACCCCCAGGCTCAGCAGCTCCCAGCTCAGCACCCCCAGACCCAGCACCTCCAGGCACAGCACCCCCCGGCTCAGCACCCCCAGGCTCCGCACTCTCCGCAGTAGCACCCCCAGGCCCAGCACCCTCAGGCTCAGCTCCCTCGCGCACAGCACCCCCAGAGTCAGCACCCCCAGGCTCAGCACCCGCAGCAGCACCAGAGTCACCAGTAACCTCGACAGGGTCAACGGCGTCTACCTGGGACACACCTGAGGGGGCAGGAACCTGAGGGGGAAGGGGGTCTACCGGGGGGGGAAGCGGCACCAGGAAGTCCGGGGGAGGGGGGGGGGAGGGAGTACGGTAGGGGAAGAGACGGTAGAAGGGGACTGACTCGTCAAACGTGACGTCCTGGGAGGACAGAACACGACGAGAGGAGGGGTGGTAAAACTGCCACCCTGGGGCGTCAGTGGGGAAGCCAAGGAAGACACAGGGAGCAGCACGAGGGGACAGCTTGTCCGCAGACAAGTCGCGGACAAACGCCCGAGATCCCCAGACACGGAACGCAGACGCATCGCCAACCTTCCCTGTCCACAGCAAGGCTGGGGACATCGCAGGCCTAGAGACCCGGGGGTGAAGGTTGAGCTGATGCGCCGCGTACCTCACCGCGAACGGCCACAGAAAATGGGGGGCAGCCGCATGCATCATGGACGTACGAGCGACATCCATGACCATGCCAATGCGGCGCTCAGCAATCCCATTTTGCTGTGGAGAGTCCGGAAGCGTGAAGGTCTGGCGGATCCCCCGTGCCCGACAGTAGTCTCGCAGAAGGCGAGAGGAGAACTCTCCGCCTCTGTCCGAGTGCAGACGCAGAACAGGAAAGTCCGAGCCGAAGCTCTGCCTGAGCTGGAGACGAGCCTCGCGGATCCAGTCGATCAGCACCTCAGTGACCGCACCCTTGCTGCGCAAGGGGAGGACTGTGGTGTAACGCGAGTAGTCGTCAACCACCAACAGGAAGTAGCGCTCGTGACCCTGCCCACGGACGGGGGCTGGGCCCCACACATCCATGTGAAGCGTCTGCAGGGGAGCCTCTGTCGGGGGGAAGTGGGAGGAGTGAGGAGTAGCCCGGAGGCGACCCTCGACACAGGGGACACAGGAAGGTCCTGGCCCGGAGGGGAGAGGAGGGAGAGACCGGGGAAGACCAGAGACAAGGACACGGGAAGCCATGCTCCGAAGACGGGGCAAGGAGGGGTGGCCAAGACGGTGGTGCCACAGGAGAGTCTCGTGAGACAGGAGACGACAAGAACAGGGGGCAGACTCAGGACCTGACCGGGACGCAGCGGCAAGCTCCTGACCTGACGCAGCTACCTGACCGGACGCAGGGACAGGAGGAGACGAAGTGGTCAGGGTGTAGAGACTCGACCCCGGCCGACGCGAGAAGGTGGCCAGGTGTCGGCCTGTGCGTGCGTCCGTGCAGTGGGTCACCCGCTGACTCGCAGGAGTGAACTGGTGAACCCCCGCATCCTGTAGGGCTGCACCACTCACCAAGTTCGTCGAGAACGAGGGAAGGTACAGACCAGACAGAGCACCCGAAGGGGCAGCCGGACACGGGAGGACAGTGGAGAAGTGAGACAGGACAGGACCCCCAGAGGGGTCAGCCAGGGAGACCGCAACCGGCCGGCCAAGCGGCGTAAGGGTAGTGCGGTCTCGGAAGAAGGAGCGAGAAGCTCCGGAGTCAAGTGTGAAAGTGAGGGAGGACGAGGACGACTCAGTACCTGAAAGCGCAGCCTCACCAGTACCTGAGAGCGCAGACGCACTGGCACCTAGAGCAGCAGCCTCACAAGCACCTAGCGCAGCAGTACCAATGCCCGGGTCGGGCTGGAAACACCGGTAACCCTCATTCTCCTCACTATATGTCACAGCATACATAGCAGCAAGGATAGCATCAAAATCAAGATCAAAGATCGCTACACCAGCCCTAAGGAGCTCATCCCAACGAGGGATCTCACTAGCCCCGGGGAACTGCTGACGCCAAGCGTCCGTCAGGCGGCCAAAGCAGCGCGCGGTGGCGTGGGCACCCCCACACTGCTCACCCGCGCGGTCGCCGGAACGAAGAACGTAGGTGCAGGGACCAGTACCCCCACCCCTCTGACGCCCAGCGTACCACTCACGAAGCTGCTGGGGCGGAGGGATGTCACGTGAGCGCTGCTGCTGCTGCCGCTGTGAGCGCTGGCCACTACCACCGCCACTACGCTGCTGGGTACCACCTCGACCAGCTCCGCTCCCTCCACCACCTCCTGCTCCTCCGCCGCCGCCTCCACCGCCTCCACCGCCTCCGCCTCCACTTCCGCCGCTGCCACCCCCACCACCGCCGCCACCACCACCACCGTCTCCGCCGCTGCTGCCACCACCACCACCACCACCACTACTCCCGCCGCCACCCCCACTCCCGCTGCCGCCACCGCCGCCACCTCCACCGCTCCCTCCAGCTCCACCCGCGCCCTTGCCCCCCTTGCCCTTGCTGGAGCGACGTCTCCCACTAGGGGCAGACGCCGCGCCGACCGACTCAAGACCAAGCAGGTCGGCAGCAGCAGCAGAGGCAACAGAGGGCAGCAAGGGGGAAGGAGAGCACCCCTCAAAGATGGGGGTGCGAGGGTCACCACGAGAAGCCCCTACAGCAACTATGCTCTTCTCAGCTGAGAGGAGGGCCTTCTCGAGGAGGTCGACAGTGAGTGTGGTGGGACAGACTGCGAGAAAGTGGTCCCTGACTACACGAAGGGAGTCAGGGAGGCGCGCGACTACGTAGTAGAGAGTGATGTACATGGGGGGGGGGTTCTTAGCACAGAACTCAGCAGGAAGGGCGGCGCGGTAGCGAGTGTCACTAGTGCGGAGGTGCGTGATGAGGTCAGCGACAGTGGGAAAGGCAGAGAGGTCAGGAAAGAGGTAGGGAAGCATGAGACGGCTCAGTGCAGCAGTGGCAGGGGAGGAGTAGCGCGCAACTACAGCGTCGTACAAGGTCTGAGCACTCTTGTACTGACTGAAGTGCGCGCGCTCAGAGGTAGGGAGGTGGCGACGCACAGCAAGACGTGCAGCAGCATCGCGGGTGGCCCACTGAGAGCGGACAGTGGGATCAGCATCAGCAGCAGGAGCAGGAGAGGCGCCAGAGGTGAGGTCAAAGAGGGAAAGGCCGTCAGCTCTGTCGCACTGTAAGAACAGCTGCAGGTCATCTAGCCAGACCTCAAAATCAATGGCGCGACCCTCAGCGTCAAAAGCTAGGACACTAGGAGTGGCCATGGCGACGACAGCGAAGCAGTGGAGGCAGTAGGGGAAGAGCACGCAGTGATAGTGGGACTGTGCTCACCAGGCAGGGCAGGTCGTGCAGCTCGACCGGACGGCAGCACGGCAACCGGGCGGCTCGGGTGGACAGCGGCTCGGCTCCCGGGCGGCTCGGCTGGAGGGCGGCTCGGGTGCAGGGCGGCTCGGCTCCCGGGCGGCTCGGCGACAGGGCGGCTCGGGTGCAGGGCGGCTCGGCTCCCGGGCGGCTCGGCGACAGGCCGGCTCGGGTGCAGGGCGGCTCGGCTCCCGGGCGGCTCGGCGACAGGGCGGCTCGGGTTCCGGGCGGCTCGGCTCCCGGGCGGCTCGGCTGCTGTAGGGCGGCTCGGCTGCTGCAGGGCGGCTCGGCTGCAGTCTGAAGACGGCGGCTGGGCCGCTGGAGAGCCGGCAGGGCCGCGAGGGAGCCGGCGGGGCCGCAATAGGAGCTGGTGGCGGGGCCACAGTAGAGCCGGCGGGGCCGCATGGGAGCCGGCGGGGCTTCAGTAGGAGCCGGTGGCGGGGCCGAAGTAGGAGCCGGCGGGGCCGCAGAAGGAGCCGGCGGCGGGGCCGCTGGAGAGCCGGCGGGGCCGCAAAGGAGCCGGCGGGGCCGTAGTAGGAGCCGGCGGCGGGGCCGCAATAGGAGCCGGCGGGGCCTCGTAGGAGCCGGCGACGGGGCCGCAGGGAGAGCCGGCGCGGGGCCACGTAGGAGCCGGCGTAAGGGGCCGCGTAAGGGGCCGGCGCAGGGCCGCGTAAGGGCCGCGGAAGGGGCCGACGCGGGGCCGCGTAAGGGCCGCGTAGGGGCCGGTGCGGGGCCGCGTAGGAGCCGGCTCGGAGGGGCCGCGAAAGGGGCCGCGTAGGAGCCGGCGTGTAGGGGCCGCGTAAGGGGCCGCGTAGAGGCCGCGTAGGAGCAGGCGCGGGGCCGCGTAGGAGCAGCTTAGGAGGGGGCGGCGGGGCCGCAGGAGAGAGGGCGACTCGGGGGGGGGTCGCTAAAAATTTCGCGCCTCGGGGGCGCGCTTCGGTGGGCCCAAGGAAAACGGTCCTAGAGGGACCTAGCTCTATACCATGTGAAAGAAATGAGCAGAGGAATGAAATGACTAAGTCAGAAATGAGTACAAATAGCAAACCCTAATTGGGTTGTACCCCCTATGGGATACCCCGCTGTAGCCTACACAAACAGGTAAGCTATATGTTCTGACACTCCTTGCCCCGTCTTCGGAGCATGGCTTCCCGTGTCCTTGTCTCTGGTCTTCCCCAGTCTCTCCCTCCTCTCCCCTCCGGGCCAGGACCTTCCTGTGTCCCCTGTGTCGAGGGTCGCCTCCGGGCTACTCCTCACTCCTCCCACTCCCCCCCGACAGAGGCTCCCCTGCAGACGCTTCACATGGATGTGTGGGGCCCAGCCCCCGTCCGTGGGCAGGGTTACGAGCGCTACTTCCTGTTGGTGGTTGACGACTACTCGCCTTGCGCAGCAAGGGTGCGGTCACTGAGGTGCTGATTGACTGGATCCGCGAGGCTCGTCTCCAGCTCAGGAAGAGCTTCGGCTCGGACTTTCCTGTTCTGCGTCTGCACTCGGACAGAGGCGGAGAGTTCTCTTCTCGCCTTCTGCGGGACTACTGTCGTGCATGGGGGATCCGCCAGACCTTCATGCTTCCGGACTCACCACAGCAAAATGGGATTGCTGAGCGCCGCATTGGCATGGTCATGGATGTCGCTCGTACGTCCATGATGCATGCGGCTGCTGTGAGAATAAGCGAACAGGAATGGATCAACTAGAAGTGAAAAGAGTACAAGTAGTAAACCCTAGAATTGTGTACCCCCTATGGGCTAACCCACTGTAGCCTACACAAGTATAACATATATAATGTTTGACACACCCCCATAGGCTAAGTGGGGGAGAACAAGGGGTCACAAGACCAGTCAAGCAAAGCAAAGCAAGCTCAGGGTGGATCACAAAGTCACCACACAGTCCGAGCACAAGAGCAGGGCCAGAGGCCAGTTCACATGCAGGAGTACAGACATATATATAAAACTAGACAAGCAAGAGCAGGTATATATATATGTCACAGTACAAGTAAAGTCAAGAGGAGAGCAAGTGAGGCAAGACAGACACAAGACCCAGCTGGGTGCAAAAGCGCTGATGGTCACAAGGCGCGAGTGCCTTGGTGAACACATCAGCAGTGTTGGCCTCAGAGGCCACGTACGCAAGTCGCAACTGGCCACGCTGCTGCAGCTCACGAGCAAGGAAGTAGCGGAGAGCAATGTGCTTCGTTCTGTGCTCCAAGCGCTGCTCTCGACACAAGGCCAGCATGGCCTTGTTGTCTACGTACAGCACTGGAGGAGAACGAGGCGGCTCTCCAAGGTCAGTCAGCAGGTAGGTGAGCCAGCGAAGCTCCTGTGCAGCCATGGCCCCGGCGTAGATCTCAGCCTCACAACTAGAGCCGAGAACCGAAGACGAGCGAGTAGACCGCCACGAGACAGAGCCGGAACCAAGGCTGAAGGTGTAACCCTGTGACGACCGCTGCGTAGCCTGGTCGTCAGCCCAAGAAGCGTTTGCGTGGCCGGTAAGGACCACTGGACTCCGCCCTCCAAGCACAAGCCCTATGCCCGACGTACTGCACAGGTAGCGCAATACCCTCTTCGCTGCAGCCATGTGCTCTGGTCTGTGTCTCCCAGGAGCAACATAGCGTGCAAGAATGCTCAGAGGGTATGCAAGGTCAGGTCGTGTGCAGGTCATCAGGTACATGAGGCAGCCAACAAGCTCTGCATATGGACCACTCGACTCTACGGACTCATCCGAAGGCAGAGCTGAGAGTGAGTGGCGAGTAGGCAGAGGAGTGGCCTGAGGCGAGGAGTACGTGAAGCCGAAGCGCTGAAGGACCTGCTGCACCATGTGTGACTGAGTCAAGGTAATGGTGCGGCGTGCTCTGTCCCGAGTGATCTGCAAGCCAAGGTAGCTGCGCAGTTCACCCAGGTCTGTGCACGTGTGTCTCTTCAGCAGTTCGGACTTCACGTAGGCGAGTCCAGCAGTGTCCGCTGTGGCAAAGACCAAGTCGTCGACGTACACGAGGATGTAGAACGGCGGCAGTGAAGTGTCAATGCGCAGAAACAGCGACGGGTCAGCAGTAGAAGGAGCAAACCCAAGAGCCGCAAGCGTAGTCCTCAGTGTGTCGTGCCACTCACGCGGTGCCTGGCGGAGACCGTAGACTGGCCGTTGGAGGCTCCACTGGGTGCCAGGAGGGAAAGTCCCAGTGAAGCCAGGTGGACGGCGCAGCCAGATCTCCTCGTGCAGGCTACCCTGCAGGAATGCAGTGCTGAAGTCGAGAGAGTGAAGCTCGTAGTCGCGCTGAGCGGCTATGTGCAGCAGCACCCGAAGAGTGGTCATCTTCGGGGTGGGAGAGAAGGTCTGAAAGTAGTCAACTCCCTGCCGCTGACTGAAGCCACGAGCAACGTACCGCGCCTTGAAGACAGGTGGAGAGCCCGACGGCCGCTTCACCCGGAAGATCCACATGCCACTGACGATGTTCGCCCCAGGAGGGGGAACTGCGTCAACGTAGGTGCCTGTGGACTTCCAGGAAGCCATCTCTGCATCCATAGCTGCCTGCCACTGAGAGGAGTAGGGACCCTCTACGGCCTCCGCGTAAGAACGCGGAGTCGGGATGTCTAGTGCATCCGGGTCTCCCTCAGGGGCAAGCAGTACAGACGCGAGATGAGGTGAAGCAGCCGCTAGACACTGTAACTCCTCCTGTCTGTCCTCTAGGACGTTCGTGCCAAGAGCACACTCACCCCCGACGGACGGAGGACAGACAGACGCAGACTCAACAACAAGACCAGCAGCGTAGTCGAGACAACAGCGACCAGCAATGTCAACGAGCTCAGCGACTAGAGCAGACGCAGCAGTGGACTCAAAAGAGGGGTCAGTGACGACAGTAGCAAGCAGACGCGTGACAGTAGGACTGGCAGCGCGAAGAGAGTCCGACTCAGGGTCGGCAAGCGCAGGAAGAGAGGACTCAGGAGGAGAAGGCAAAGGGGCACGCAGAGGAGCAGTGGACGGACGCAGAGACATCCGGTGCGTGCCAGGGACAGGAGGAGGACGCTGACGCGAACCGCGACCACTAGCGCGAGCAGCACGAACAGGCGACGCGGGACGAGACGCAGGCTCACGACGCTCAGCAAGACCTCCAGTAGGACCAGTGTAAGGAGATGGAGCAGGCAGAGGAGAGGAAGGCTCCAACAGTGACTGCGACTGGACAGGCTGTGGACACTCTACCGAAGGAGAAAGACCAAGAACCTGCTGTAGGAGCGGAACAAAGTACGGCCGAGGCCGCGCGGCAGCTCCAGACTCAACAGGGACAGCACCAGCACCCTCAGCGACAGCACCAGCGCCACCCACACCTCCAGCGGCAGGACCAACAGCAGTAGGCTCAGCACGAACGCCCTCAGCACCTCCCGCTCCAGGAGGACCCGCAGGTCCAGCAGCTCCGGGACCGGCAGCACCCGCACCCTCGACGGTCGAAGAAGCTCCAGCTCCAGCTCCAGCAGCACCTCCAGACTCAGCAGCACGCCTCCAGCGGCGAGCGTACCACTCGCGCAGCTCCTGTGGAGAGAGGGGCTCCCGGCGAGACGCAGCAGCAGGAGAAACCCCAGGCTCAGCAGCTCCAGACGCAGTAGGGACAGCACCAGCACCCTCAGCTACAGCACCAGCGCCACCCACACCTCCAGCGGCAGGACCATCAGCAGTAGGCTCAGCACCCACGCCCTCAGCAGCTCCAGCTCCAGGAGGACCCGCAGGTCCAGTAGCTCCGGGACCGGCAGCACCCGCACCCTCGACGGTCGAAGAAGCTCCAGCTCCAGCTCCAGCAGCACCTCCAGACTCAGCAGCACGCCTCCAGCGGCGAGCGAACCACTCGCGCAGCTCCTGTGGAGAGAGGGGCTCCCGGCGAGACGCAGCAGCAGGAGAAACCCCAGGCTCAGCAGCTCCAGACGCAGCACCCCCAGGCTCAGCAGCTCCCGACCCAGCACCCCCAGACCCATCACCTCCAGGCACAGCACCCCCCGGCTCAGCACCCCCATGCTCCGCACCCTCCGCAGTAGCACCCGCAGGCCCAGTACCCCCAGCAGTAGCACCCCCAAGCTCAGCACCCCCGCGCACAGCACCCCCAGAGTCAGCACCCCCAGGCTCAGCACCCGCAGCAGCACCAGAGTCACCTGTAACCTCGACCGGGTCAACGGCGTCTATCTGGGACACATCTGAGGGGGCAGGAACCTGAGGGGGGAGGGGGTCTACCGGGGGGGGAACCGGTACAAGGAAGTCCGGGGGAGGGGGGAGGGAAGGAGTGCGGTAGGGGGAGAGACGGTAGAAGGGGACTGACTCGTCGAACGTGACGTCCTGGGAGGACAGAACACGACGAGAGGAGGGGTGGTAAAACTGCCACCCTGGGGCGTCAGTGGGGAAGCCAAGGAAGACACAGGGAGCAGCACGAGGGGACAGCTTGTCCGCAGACAAGTCGCGGACAAACGCCCGAGATCCCCAGACACGGAACACAGACGCATCGCCAACCTTCCCTGTCCACAGCAAGGCTGGGGACATCGCAGGCCGAGAGACCCGGGGGTGAAGGTTGAGCTGATGCGCCGCGTACCTCACCGCAAACAGCCACAGAAAATGGGGGGCAGCCGCATGCATCATGGACGTACGAGCGACATCCATGACCATGCCAATGCGGCGCTCAGCAATCCCATTTTGCTATGGTGAGTCTGGAAGCGTGAAGGACTGGCGGATGCCTCGCGCACGACAGTAGGCACGCAGAAGGCCAGAGGAGAACTCTCCGCCTCTGTCCGAGTGCAGACGCAGAACAGGAAAGTCCGAGCCGAAGCTCTGCCTGAGCTGGAGACGAGCCTCGCGGATCCAGTCGATCAGCACCGCAGTGACCTCACCCTTGCTGCGCAAGGGGAGGACTGTGGTGTAACGCGAGTAGTCGTCAACCACCAACAGGAAGTAGCGCTCGTAACCCTGCCCACGGACGGGGGCTGGGCCCCACACATCCATGTGAAGCGTCTGCAGGGGAGCCTCTGTCGGGGGGAAGTGGGAGGAGTGAGGAGTAGCCCGGAGGCGACCCTCGACACAGGGGACACAGGAAGGTCCTGGCCCGGAGGGGAGAGGAGGGAGAGACTGGGGAAGACCAGAGACAAGGACATGGGAAGCCATGCTCCGAAGACGGGGCAAGGAGGGGTGGCCAAGACGGTGGTGCCACAGGAGAGTCTCGTGAGACAGGAGGCGACAAGTACAGGGGGCAGACTCAGGACCAGACCTGGACGCAGCAGCAAACACCTGACCCGACGCTGCTACCTGACCGGACGCAGGGACAGGAGGAGACTCAGTGGTCAGGGTGTAGAGGCTCGACCCCGGCCGACGCGAGAACGTGGCCAGGTGCCGGCGTGTGCGTGCGTCTGTGCAGTGGGTCACCCGCTGACTCGCAGGAGTGAACTGGTGAACCCCCGCATCCTGTAGGTCTGCACCACTCACCAAGTTCGTCGAGAACGAGGGGAGGTACAGGCCAGACAGGGTGCCCGAGGGGGCAGCAGGACACGGGAGGACAGTGGAGAAGTGAGCGAGGACAGGACCCCCAGAGGGGTCAGCCAGGGAGACTACAACCGGCCGACCAAGCGGCGTGAGTGTGGTGCGGTCCCGAAAGAAGGAGCGAGAAGCCCCAGAGTCAAGTGTAAAGGTGAGGGAGGCCGAAGCCAACGCGGTACCTGAGAGCGCAGCCTCACCCGCACCTGAGGAAGCAGACTCACTAGCACCTAGAGCAGCAGCCGCACCTGTACCTGGAGCAGGAGACTCACTAGCACCCAGAGCAGCAGCCTCACCAGTAGCTAGAGCAGCAGGTCCTATACCTGGGTCAGGCGGGACGCACAGGTGACCGGCACGGTCAGCACTAGTTGGCAATGCATACATGGCAGTGAGAATAGCATCATAGTCAAGAGCATATATATCTACCCTCTGCCTAAGCAACTCCACCCAGTCGGGAAGCTCAGCCTCGTCGCCAAACACGGTACGCCAGGCGTCGCTCAGACGGGCGAAGCAGCGGGACGGTGTATGACTACGTGTCCCACAAGGCTGACCAGTCCGAGTACCAGTGCGAATCACGTAAGAGCAGCGAACAGCACTGAGAGACCCTCCACTCTGAGCGTACCACTCACGAAGCTGGCGAGGCGTGAGAGACACGCGAGAGGGTCGCGGGAGCTGCATCTGGCCGCCACCGCGAGTAGAAGCAGCAGGAGTGGTAGTAGGAGTAGTGTCGCCACCCCTACAGCCCCAACCAGCGTACCACTCACGCAGCTGCTGGGGCGTGAGGGACTCACGCCGGCGTCGCTGGGGCTGCATTTGGCTCCGCAAGTAGAAGCAGGAGCAGGACTAGCAGCAGGGAGGCAGGCAGCCAGGCAAGCCAAAAGGCAGGCAGGCAGGCAAGCAGGCGACGCGCAGCGTGCTAGCAGGGCAAGAGCTCACCAGTGGTGGGAAGAGTAGGCTCGGCGACTCAGCGGCTCGGCAGCTCGGCGGCTCGGCGGCTCGGGCGACTCAGGCGGCTCGGCGGCAAGGCGGCTCAGCAGCAACTGCAGCTCAGCAGCTCGGTGACTCGGCGGCTCGGCGGCAGGGCGGCTCGGCAGCAACTGCAGCTCAGCAGCTCAGCGACCCGGCGGCTCGGCGGCAGGGCGGCTCGGCTGTGGGGCGGCTCGGCTGCTGCAGGTGAGCGGCTCGGCTGCTGCAGTGGGAGAGGAAGGAGGAGGAGAAGCAGGGGAGGCCACACACCTGCCACCCCTCTGCAGGCCTCCTCAGGTCGCCTCGACAGGCGACGGGAAAAGGGGGGGTGGGTGGTGGGGGCCGGTAGGTGCAGCGGCGGGGCCAGCAGGTGCAGTTGCGGGGCCGGTAGAAGGGGACGGCAGGAGCCGTCAGGAGGGGACGGCGGGGCCGTCAGGAAGGGACGGCGGGGCCGTCAGGAGGTGACCGGGCCGCGACGGGGGCAGGTGGCGGGGCCGCGTAAGGGCCTGGGCGGGGCCGCGACAGAGCCGTCGGCGGGGCCGCGTGAAAGCCGGGGCGGGGCCGCGTAGAAGCCGGGGCGGGGCCGCGCGAGAGCAGGCGGCGGGGCCGCGAAGGAGCCGGGGCGGGGCCGCGTGAGAGCAGGCGGCGGAGCCGCGTAAGGGCCTGGGCGGGGCCGCGACAAAGCCGTCGGCGGGGCCGCGTGAAAGGCGGGGCGGGGCCGCGTAGAAGCCGGGGCGGGGCCGCGCGAGAGCAGGCGGCGGGGCCGCGAAGGAGCCGGGGCGGGGCCGCGTGAGAGCAGGCGGCGGGGCCGCGACAGAGAGGGCGGCGGGGCCGCGTCAGTGAAGGCGGCGGGGCCGCAGGGGAAATGGCGACCCGAGGGGTCGCTAAAAAAAAGATCGCGCCTCGGGGGGCGCTTCGGTGGGCCCAAAAAAAAAACGGTCCGTAGAAGGACCCGCTCTATACCATGTGAGAATAAGCGAACAGGAATGGATCAACTAGAAGTGAAAAGAGTACAAGTAGTAAACCCTAGAATTGTGTACCCCCTATGGGCTAACCCACTGTAGCCTACACAAGTATAACATATATAATGTTTGACAGCTGCCCCCCATTTTCTGTGGCCGTTTGCGGTGAGGTACGCGGCGCATCAGCTCAACCTTCACCCCCGGGTCTCTTGGCCTGCGATGTCCCCAGCCTTGCTGTGGACGGGGAAGGTTGGCGATGCGTCTGTGTTCCGTGTCTGGGGATCTCGGGCGTTTGTCCGCGACTTGTCTGCGGACAAGCTGTCCCCTCGTGCTGCTCCCTGTGTCTTCCTTGGCTTCCCCACTGACGCCCCAGGGTGGCAGTTTTACCACCCCTCCTCTCGTCGTGTTCTGTCCTCCCAGGACGTCACGTTCGACGAGTCTGTCCCCTTCTACCGTCTCTTCCCCTACCGCACTCCTTCCCTCCCCCCTCCCCCGGACTTCCTTGTGCCGGTTCCCCCCCCGGTAGACCCCCTCCCCCCTCAGGTTCCTGCCCCCTCAGGTGAGTCCCAGGTAGACGCCGTTGACCCGGTCGAGGTTACTGGTGACTCTGGTGCTGCTGCGGGTGCTGAGCCTGGGGGTGCTGACTCTGGGGGTGCTGTGCGCGGGGGTGCTGAGCCTGGGGGTGCTACTGCTGGGGGTGCTGGGCCTGAGAGTGCTACTGCGGAGGGTGCGGAGCCTGGGGGTGCTGAGCCGGGGGGTGCTGTGCCTGGAGGTGCTGGGTCTGGGGGTGCTGGGTCGGGAGCTGCTGAGCCTGGGGGTGCTGTGCTGGGAGCTGCTGAGCCTGGGGGTGCTCCGTCTGGAGCTGCTGAGCCTGGGGTTTCTCCTGCTGCTGCGTCTCGCCGGGAGCCCCTCTCTCCACAGGAGCTGCGCGAGTGGTTCGCTCGCCACTGGAGCCGTGCTGCTGCGTCTGGAGGTGCTGCTGGAGCTGAAGCTGGAGCTTCTTCGACCGTCGAGGGTGCGGGTGCTGCCGGTCCCGGAGCTGCTGGACCTGCGGGTCCTCCTGGAGCTGGAGCTGCTGAGGGCGTTGGTGCTGAGCCTACTGCTGTTGGTCCTGCCGCTGGAGGTGTGGGTGGCGCTGGTGCTGTCGCTGAGGGTGCTGGTGCTGTCCCTGCTGAGTCTGGAGCTGCCGCGCGGCCTCGGCCGTACTTCGTTCCGCTCCTGCAGCAGGTTCTTGGTCTTTCTCCTCCAGTAGAGGGTCCACCGCCTGTCCAGTCGCAGTCCCTGCTGGAGCCTTCCTCTCCACTGCCTGCTCCCTCTCCTTACACTGGTCCTACTGGAGGTCGTGCTGAGCGTTGTGAGTCTGCGTCTCGTCCCGCGTCGCCTGTTTGTGCTGCTCGCGCTTGTGGTCACAGTTCGCATCAGCGTCCTCCTCCTGTCCCTGGCACGCACCGGATGTCTTTGCGTCCGTCCACTGCTCCTCTGCGTGCCCCTTTGCCTTCTCCTCCTGAGTCCTCTCTTCCTGCGCTTGCCGACCCTGAGTCGGACTCTCTTCGTGCTGCCAGTCCTACTGTCACGCGTCTCCTTGCTACTGTCATCACTGACCCCTCGTTTGAGTCCAGTGCTGCGTCTGCCCTTGTCGCTGAGCTCGTCGACTTTGCTGCTCGCTGTCGTCTCGACTACGCTGCTAGTCTTGTTGCTGAGTCTGCGTCCATCTGTCCTTCGTCCGTCGGGGGTGAGTGTGCTCTTGGCACGGACGTCCTAGAGGACAGGCAGGAGGAGTTACAGTGTCTAGCGGCTGCTTCACCTCATCTCGCGTCTGTACTGCTTGCCCGTGAGGGAGACCCGGATGCACTAGACATCCCGACTCCGCGTTCTTACGCGGAGGCCGTAGAGGGTCCCTACTCCTCTCAGTGACAGGCAGCTATGGATGCAGAGATGGCTTTGTGGAAGTCCACAGGCACCTACGTTGACGCGGTTCCCCCTCGTGGGGCGAACATCGTTAGTGGCATGTGGATCTTCAGGGTGAAGCGGCCGCCGGGCTCTCCACCTGTCTTCAAGGCACGGTACGTTGCTCGTGGCTTCAGTCAGCGGCAGGGAGTTGACTACTTTCAGACCTTCTCTCCCACCCCGAAGATGACTACTCTTTGGGTGCTGCTGCACATAGCCGCTCAGCGCGACTACGAGCTTCACTCTCTCGACTTCAGCACTGCGTTCTTGCAGGGTAGCCTGCACGAGGAGATCTGGCTTCGCCGTCCACCTGGCTTCACTGGGACTTTCCCTCCTGGCACCCAGTGGAGCCTCCGACGGCCAGTCTACTGTCTCCGCCAGGCACCGCGTGAGTGGCACGACACACTGAGGACTACGCTTGCGGCTCTTGGGTTTGCTCCTTCTACTGCTGACCCGTCGCTGTTTCTTCGCACCGACACTTCCCTGCCGCCGTTCTACATCCTCGTGTACGTCGACGACTTGGTCTTTGCCACAGCGGACACTGCTGGACTCGCCTACGTGAAGTCCGGGCTGCTGAAGAGACACACGTGCACAGACCTGGGTGAACTGCGCAGCTACCTTGGCTTGCAGATCACTCGGGACAGAGCACGCCGCACCATTACCTTGACTCAGTCACACATGGTGCAGCAGGTCCTTCAGCGCTTCGGCTTCACGTACTCCTTGCCTCAGGCCACTCCTCTGCCTACTCGCCACTCACTCTCAGCTCTGCCTTCGGATGAGTCCGTAGAGTCGAGTGGTCCGTATGCAGAGCTTGTTGGCTGCCTCATGTACCTGATGACCTGCACACGACCTGACCTTGCATACCCTCTGAGCATTCTTGCACGCTATGTTGCTCCTCGGAGACACAGACCAGAGCACATGGCTGCAGCGAAGAGGGTATTGCGCTACCTGTGCAGTACGTCGGGCATGGGGCTAGTGCTTGGAGGGCGGAGTCCAGTGGTCCTTACCGGCCACGCGGACGCTTCTTGGGCTGACGACCAGGCTACGCAGCAGTTGTCACAGGGTTACACCTTCAGCCTTGGTTCCGGCTCTGTCTCGTAGCGGTCTACTCGCTCGTCTTCGGTTCTCGGCTCCAGTTGTGAGGCTGAGATCTACGCCGGGGCCATGGCTGCACAGGAGCTTCGCTGGCTCACCTACCTGCTGACTGACCTTGGAGAGCCGCCTCGTTCTCCTCCAGTGCTGTACGTAGACAACAAGGCCATGCTGGCCTTGTGTCGAGAGCAGCGCTTGGAGCACAGAACGAAGCACATTGCTCTCCGCTACTTCCTTGCTCGTGAGCTGCAGCAGCGTGGTCAGTTGCGACTTGCGTACGTGGCCTCTGAGGCCAACACTGCTGATGTGTTCACCAAGGCACTCGCGCCTTGTGACCATCAGCGCTTTTGCACCCAGCTGGATCTTGTACCTGTTTTGCCTCACTTGCTCTCCTCTTGACTTCACTTGTACTGTGACATATATATATACCTGCTCTTGCTTGTCTAGTTTTATATATATGTCTGTACTCCTGCATGTGAACTGGCCTCTGGCCCTGCTCTTGTGCTCGGACTGTGTGGTGACTTTGTGATCCACCCTGAGCTTGCATGCTTTGCTTTGCTTGACTGGTCTTGTGACCCCTTGTTCTCCCCCACTTAGCCTATGGGGGTGTGTCAGAGTATTATAGCTGATGCATGTTTGTAGGCTATAGTGGGGTAGCACATATGGGGTACAGCTTTCTAGGGTTGTATTTGTACCCAACTCTGACTTAGTCTTTTTCATTCCTGTTCACTTGTTTCACAGCGTGTGCAAAAAAAAATGAACAAGGGCCTAGCGTATGCAAAAAAAAAAAGAACAAGGGCCTAGCGTGTGCAAAATTGCAAGAACAAGGGCCTAGCATGTGCAAAATTGCAAGAACAAGGGCCTTTCGAGTGCAAAATTGCAAGAACAAGGGCCTAGCGTGTGCAAAAAATCAAGAACAAGGGCCTAGCATTCACGAAATAGCAAGAACAAGGGCCTAGCGTGTGCAAAATAGCAAGAACAAGGGCTTAGTATGTGCAAATTGGCAAGAACAAGGGCCTAGCATGTGCAAAATAGCAAGAAGAAGGGTCTAGCGGGTGCAAAATTGCAAGAACAAGGGCCTAGCATGTGCAAAATAAAAAGAACAAGGGCATAGCGTGTGCAAAATAGCAAGAACAAGACCTAGCGTGTGCAGAATTACAAGAACAAGGGCCTAGTTTGTGCAAAATTGCAAGAGCAAGGGCCTAGCGTGTGCAAAAAATCAAGAACAAGGGCCTGGCCTTCGCAAAAAAGCAAGAAACAAGGGCCTAGTATGTGCAAAATGGCAAGAACAAGGGCCTAGCGTGTGCAAAATAGCAAGAACAAGGGTCTAGCGTGTGCAAAATTGCAAGAACAAGGGCCTAGCGTGTGCAAAATTGCAAGAGCAATGGCCTAACGTGTGCAACAAATCAAGAACAAGGGCCTAGCGTTCACGAAATAGCAAGAACAAGGGCCTAGCATGTGCAAAATTGCAAGAACAAGGGCCTAGTATGTGCAAAATGGCAAGAACAAGGGCCTAGCATGTGACAAATAGCAAGAACAAGGGTCTAGCGAGCGCAAAATTGCAAGAACAAGGGCCTAGCGTGTGCAAAATAAAAAGAACAAGGGCCTAGCGTGTGCAAAATAGCAAGAACAAGGGTCCTGCATGTACAAAATTGCAAGAACAAGGGCCTCGCGTGTGCAAAATAAAAAGAACAAGGGCATAGCGTGTGCAAAATAGCAAGAACAAGGGCCTAGCGTGTGCAAAAAAAAATGAACAAGGGCCTAGCGTATGCAAAAAAAAAAAAAAAAACAAGGGCCTAGCGTGTGCAAAATAGCAAGAATAAGGGCCTAGCGTGTCCAGAATTGCAAGAACAAGGGCCTAGCGAGTGCAAAATTGCAAGAGCAAGGGCCTAGCGTGTGCAAAATAGCAATAACAAGGGTCTTGCGTGTGCAAAATTGCAAGAACAAGGGCCTAGCGTGTGCAAAAAAAAATGAACAAGGGCCTAGCGTATGCAAAAAAAAAAAAGAACAAGGGCCTAGCGTGTGCAAAATAGCAAGAATAAGGGCCTAGCGTGTCCAGAATTGCAAGAACAAGGGCCTAGCGAGTGCAAAATTGCAAGAGCAAGGGCCTAGCGTGTGCAAAATAGCAATAACAAGGGTCTTGCGTGTGCAAACTTGCAAGAACAAGGGCCTAGCGTGTGCAAAAAAAAAATAACAAGGGCCTAGCGTATGCAAAATAAAAAGAACAAGGGCATAGCGTGTGCAAAATAGCAAGAACAAGGGCCTAGCGTGTGCAAAATAAAAAGAACAGGTGCCTAGCGTGTGCAAAATAAAAAGAACAATGCCTTGCGTGTGCAAAATAGCAAGAACAAGGGTCTAGCGAGTGCAAAATTGCAAGAACAAGGGCCTACCGTGTGCAAAATAGAAAGAACAAGGGCATAGCTTGTGCAAAATAGCAAGAACAAGGGCCTAGCGTGTGCAAAATAAAAAGAACAAGGGCCTAACGTGTGCAAAATAAAAAGAACAGAGGCCTAGCGTGTGCAAAATAGCAAGAACAAGGGCCTAGCGTGTGCAAAAAATCAAGAACAAGGGCCTAGCGTTCTTGAAACAGCAAGAACAAGGGCCTAGCGTGTGCAAAATTGCAAGAACAAGGGCCTAGTATGTGCAAAATGGCAAGAATAAGGGCCTAGCGTGTGCAAAATAGCAAGAACAAGGGTCTAGCGAGTGCAAAATTGCAAGAACAAGGGCCTAGCGTGTGCAAAAAAAAAAGAACAACGGCATAGCGTGTGCAAAATAGCAAGAACAAGGGCCTAGCGTGTGCAAAAAAAAAAGAGCAAGGGCCTAGCGTGTGCAAAATAAAAAGAACAAGGGCCTAGCGTGTGCAAAATAGCAAGAACAAGGGCCTAGCATGTGCAGAATTGCAAGAATATGGGCCTAGCGAGTGCAAAATTGCAAGAGCAAGGGCCTAGCATGTGCAAAAAATCAAGAACAAGGGCCTAGCGTTCGTGAACTAGCAAGAACAAGGGCCTTGTATGTGCAAAATAGCAAGAACAAGGGCCTAGCGTGTGCAAAATAGCAAGAACAAGGGTCTAGCGTATGCAAAATTGCAAGAACAAGGGCGAAGCGTGTGCAAAATAAAAAGAACAACGGCATAGCGTGTCCAAAATAGCAAGAACAGGGGCCTAGCATGTGCAAAATAAAAAGAACAAGGGCCTAGCGTATGCAAAAAAAAAAGAACAAGGGCCTAGCATGTGCAAAATAGCAAGAACAAGGGCCTAGCGTGTTGAAAATACCAAGAACAAAGGCCTAGCGGGTGCAGAATAAAAAGAACAAGGGCCTAGCGTGTGCAAAAAAAAATGAACAAGGGCCTAGCGTGTGCAAAAAAAAAAGAACAAGGGCCTAACGTGTGCAAAATTACAAGAACAAGGGCCTAGCATGTGCAAAATTGCAAGAACAAGGGTCTAGCGAGTGCAAAATTGCAAGAACAAGGGCCTACCGTGTGCAAAATAAAAAGAACAAGGGCATGGCGTGGGCAAAATAGTAAGAACAAGGGCCTAGCGTGTGCAAAAAAAAAAAACAAGATCCTAGCCTGTGCAAAATAAAAAGAACAACGGCCTAGCGTGTCCAAAATAGCAAGAACAAGGGCCTAGCATGTGCAGAATTGCAAGAACAAAGGCCTAGCAAGTGCAAAATGGCAAGAGCAAGGGCCTAGCGTGTGCAAAACATCAAGAACAAGGGCCTAGCGTTCGCGAACTAGCAAGAACAAGGGCCTAGTATGTGCAAAATGGCAAGAACAAGGGCCTAGCGTGTGCAAAATAGCAAGAACAAGGGTCTAGCGTGTTCAAAATTGCAAGAACAAGGGCCTAGCGTGTGCAAAACAAAAAGAACAACGGCATAGCGTGTGCAAATTAGCAATAACAAGGGTTTAGCGTGTGCAAAAAAAAATAGACAAGGGCCTCGTGTGTGGAAAAAAAAAAAAAACAAGGGCCTAGCGTGTGCAAAATTGCAAGAACAAGGGCCTAGTGTGTGCAAAATTGCAAGAACAATGGCCTAGCGAGTGCAACATAGCAAGAGCAAGGGCCTAGTGTGTGCAAACAATCAAGAACAAAGGCCTAGCGTTCACGAAATAGCAAGAACAAGGGCCTAGTGTGTGCAAAATTGCAAGAACAAGGGCCTAGTATGTGCAAAATGGCAAGAACAAGGGCCTAGCGTGTGCAAAATAGCAAGAACAAGGGTCTAGCAAGTGCAAAATTGCAAGAACAAGGGCCTAGCGTGTGCAAAATAAAAAGAACAAGGGCATAGCGTGAACAAAATAGCAAGAACAAGGGCCTAGCGTGTGCAAAATAAAAAGAACAAGGGCCTAGCATGTGCAAAATAAAAAGAACAAGGGCCTAGCGTGTGCAAAATATCAAGAACAAGGGCCTAGCGAGTGCAAAATTACAAGAGCAAGGGCCTAGCGTGTGCAAAAAACCAAGAACAAGGGCCTAGCGTTCGCGAACTAGCAAGAACAAGGGCCTAGTATGTGCAAAATGGCAAGAACAAGGGCCTAGCATGTGCAAAATAGCAAGAACAAGAGTCTAGCGTGTGCAAAATTGCAAGAATAAGGGCCTAGCGTGTGCAAAATAAAAAGAACAAGGGCATAACGTGTGCAAAATAGCAAGAACAAGGGCATAGTGTGTGCAACATAAAATGAACAAGGGCCTAGCGTGTGCAAAAAAAAAAACAAAAGGGCCTAGCGTGTGCAAAATTGCAAGAACAAATGCCTAGCGTGTGCAAAATAAAAAGAACAAGGGCCTAGCGTGTGCAAAATAAAAAGCGCAAGGGCTTAGCGTGTGCAAAATACCAAGAACAAGAGCCTAGTATGTGCAGAATTGCAAGAAGAAGGGCCTAGCGAGTGCAAAATTGCAAAAGCAAGGGCCTAGCGTGTGCAAAAAATCAAGAACAAGGGCCTAGCGTTCGCGAACTAGCAAGAATAAGGGCCTATCGTGTGCAAAATAGCAAAAACAAGGGTCTAGCGTGTGCAAAATTTCAAGAACAAGGGTCTAGCGCATGCAAAATTTCAAGAACAAGGGCCTAGCGTGTGCAAAAAAAAAAGAACAAGGGCATAGCATGTGCAAAATAGCAAGAACAATAGCCTAGCCTGTGCAAAATAAAATGAACAAGGGCCTAACGTGTGCAAAATTGCAAGAACAAGGGCCTAGCGTTTGCAAAATTGCAAGAACATGGGCCTAGCGAGTGCAAAATAGCAAGAGCAAGGGCCTTGCATGAGCAAAATAAAAAGAACAAAGGCATAGCGTGTGCAAAATAGCAAAAACAAGGGCCTAGCGTGTGCAAAAAAAAAAAGAACAAGGGCCTAGCGTGTGCAAAATAGCAAGAACAAAGGCCTAGCGTGTGCTGAAAAAAAAGAACAAGGGCCTAGCGTGTGCAAAATAAAAAGAACAAGGGCATAGCGTGTGCAAAATAGCAAGAACAAGGGCCTAGCGTGTGCAAAATAAAAAGAACAAAGGCATAGCGTGTGCAAAATAGCAAGAACAAGGGCCTAGCGTGTGCAAAAAAAAAAGAACAAGGGCCTAGCGTGTGGAAAATAGCAAGAACAAAGGCCTAGCGTGTGCAAAAAAAAAAGAACAAGGGCCTAGCGTATGCAAAATAAAAAGAACAGGGCATAGCGTGTGCAAAATAGCAAGAACAAGGGCCTAGCGTGTGCAAAATAAAAAGAACAAGGGCCTAGCGTGTGCAAAATAGCAAGAACAAGGGCCTAGCGTGTGCAGAATTGCAAGAACAAGGGCCTAGCGAGTGCAAAATTGCAAGAGCAAGGGCCTAGCGTGTTCAAAAAATCAAGAACAAGGGCCTAGCGTTCGCGAAATAGCACGAACAAGGGCCTAGTATGTGCAAAATGGCAAGAAGAAGGGCCTAGCGTGTGCAAAATAGCAAGAACAAGGGTCTAGCGTGTGCAAAATTGCAAGAACAAGGGCCTAGCGTGTGCAAAATAGCAAGAACAAGGGTCTTGCGTGTGCAAAACTGCAAGAACAAGGGCCTAGCGTGTGCAAAATAAAAAGAACAAGGGCATAGCGTATGCAAAATAGCAAGAACAAGGGCCTAGCGTGTGCAAAATTGCAAGAACAAGGGCCTAGCGTGTGCAAAATTGCAAGAAGAAGGGCCTTTCGAGTGCAAAATTGCAAGAACAACGGCCTAGCGTGTGCAAAATTGCAAGAACAAGGGCCTTTTGAGTGCAAAATTGCAATAACAAGGGCCTAGGGTGTGCAAAAAATCTAGAACAAGGGCCTAGCATTCACGAAATAGCAAGAACAAGGGCCTAGCGTGTGCAAAATTGCAAGACCAAGGGCCTAGTATGTGCCAATTGGCAAGAACAAGGGCCTAGATTGTGCAAAATAGCAAGAACAAGGGTCTAGCGGGTGCAAAATTGCAAGAACAAGAGCCTAGCATGTGCAAAATAAAAAGAACAAGGGAATAGCGTGTGCAAAATAGCAAGAACAAGACCTAGCGTGTGCAGAATTGCAAGAACAAGGACCTACCTTGTGCAAAATGGCAAGAGCAAGGGCCTAGCGTGTGCAAAAAATCAAGAACAAGGGCCTAGCGTGTGCAAAAAATCAAGAACAAGGGCCTAGCGCGTGCAAAATTGCGAGAACAAGGGCCTAGTATGTGCAAAATGGCAAGAACAAGGGCCTAGCATGTGCAAAATAGCAAGAACAAGGGTCATGCGAGTGCAAAATTGCAAGAAAAAGGGCCTAGCGTGTGCAAAATAAAAAGAACAAGGGCATAGCGTGAACAAAATAGCAACAACAAGGGCCTAGCGTGTGCAAAATAAAAAGAACAAGGGCCTAGCGTGTGCAAAATAAAAAGAACAAGGGCCTAGCGTGTGCAAAATAGCAAAAACAAGGGCCTAGTGTGTGCAGAATTGCAAGAACAAGGGCCTAGCGAGTGCAAAATTACAAGAGCAAGGGCCTAGCGTGTGCAAAAAACCAAGAACAAGGGCCTAGCGTTCGCGAACTAGCAAGAACAAGGGCCTAGTATGTGCAAAATGGCAAGAACAAGGGCATAGCGTGTGCAAAATAGCAAGAACAAGGGCCTAGCGTGTGCAAATTTGCAAGAACAAGGGCCTACTGTGTGCAAAACGAAGAGAACAAGGGCCTAGCGTATGCAAAATAAAAAGAACAAGGGCCTAGCGTGTGCAAAATAGCAAGAACGAGGGCCTAGCGTGTGCAAAATAGCAAGAACAAGGGCCTAGCGTGTACAAGATAGCAATAACAAGGGCCTAGCGTGTGCAAAATAGCAAGAACAAGGGCCTAGCGTGTGCAAAATAGCAAGAACAAGGGCCTAGCGTGTTAAAAATAGCAAGAACAAGGGCCTAGCGGGTGCAGAATAAAAAGAACAAGGGCCTAGCGTGTGCAAAATAAAATGAACAAGGGCCTAGCGTGTGCAAAAAAAAAAGAACAAGGGCCTAACGTGTGCAAAATTGCAGGAACAAGGGCCTAGCGTGTGCAAAATTGCAAGAACAAGGGTCTAGCGAGTGCAAAATTGCAAGAACAAGGGTCTACTGTGTGCAAAATAAAAAGAACAAGGGCATGGCATGGGCAAAATAGCAAGAACAAGGGCCTAGCGTGTGCAAAATAAAAAAAACAAGAGCCTAGCGTGTGCAAAATAAAAAGAACAAGGGCCTAGTGTGTCCAAAATAGCAAGAACAAGGGCCTAGAATGTGCAGAATTGCAAGAACAAGGTCCTAGTAAGTGCAAAATGGCAAGAGCAAGGGCCTAGCGTGTGCAACAAATCAAGAACAAGGGCCTAGCGTTCGCGAACTAGCAAGAACAAGGGCCTAGTATGTGCAAAATGGCAAGAACAAGGGCCTAGCGTGTGCAAAATAGCAAGAACAAGGGTCTAGCGTGTTCAAAATTGCAAGAACAAGGGCCTAGCGTGTGCAAATTAAAAAGAACAACGGCATAGCGTGTGCAAAATAGCAATAACAAGGGTCTAGCGTGTGCAAAAAAAAAAAGACAAGGGCCTCGCGTCTGCAAAAAAAAAAAAAACAAGGGCCTAGCGTGTGCTAAATTGCAAGAACAAGGGCCTAGCGTGTGCAAAATTGCAAGAACAATGGCCTAGCGAGTGCAAAATAGCAAGAGCAGGGGCCTAGCGTGTGCAAACAATCAAGAACAAGGGCCTAGCGTTCACGAAATAGCAAGAACAAGGGCCTAGCGTGTGCAAAATTGCAAGAACAAGGGCCTAGCGTGTGCAAAATAGCAAGAACAAGGGCCTAGTGTGTGCGAAATTGCAAGAATAAGGGCCTAGCGAGTGCAAAATTACAAGAGCAAGGGCCTAGCATGTGCAAAAAACCAAGAACAAGGGCCTAGCGTTCGCGAACTAGCAAGAACAAGGGCCTAGTATGTGCAAAATGGCAAGAACAAGGTCCTAGCATGTGCAAAATAGCAAGAACAAGAGTCTAGCGTGTGCAAAATTGCAAGAAAAAGGGCCTAGCGTGTGCAAAATAAGAAGAACAAGGGCATAACGTGTGCAAAAATGCAAGAACAAGGGCCTAGTGTGTGCAAAATAAAATGAACAAGGGCCTAGCGTGTGCAAAAAAAAAATAAGGGCCTAGCGTGTGCAAAATTGCAAGAACAAGGGCCTAGCGTGTGCAAAATAAAAAGAACAAGGGCCTAGCGTGTACAAAATAAAAAGCGCAAGGGCCTAGCGTGTGCAAAATACCAAGAACAAGAGCCTAGCGTGTGCAGAATTGCAAGAAGAAGGGCCTAGCGAGTGCAAAATTGCAAGAAGAAGGGCCTAGCGTGTGCAAAAAAAAAAAGAACAAGGGCCTAACGTGTGCAAAATTGCAAGAACAAGGGCCTAGCGTGTGCAAAATTGCAAGAACAAGGGTCTAGCGAGTGCAAAATTGCAAGAACAAGGGCCTACTGTGTGCAAAATAAAAAGAATAAGGGCATGGCATGGGCAAAATAGCAAGAACAAGGGCCTAGCGTGTGCAAAATAAAAAAAACAAGAGCCTAGCGTGTGCAGAATAAAAAGAACAAGGGCCTAGTGTGTCCAAAATAGCAAGAACAAGGGCCTAGCATTTGCAGAATTGCAAGAACAAGGGCCTAGCAAGTGCAAAATGGCAAGAGCAAGGGCCTAGCGTGTGCAACAAATCAAGAATAAGGGCCTAGCGTTCGCGAACTAGCAAGAACAAGGGCCTAGTATGTGCAAAATGGCAAGAACAAGGGCCTAGCGTATGCAAAATAGCAAGAACAAGGGCCTAGCGTTCACGAAATAGCAAGAACAAGGGCCTAGCGTGTGCAAAATTGCAAGAACAAGGGCCTAGCCTGTGCAAAATAGCAAGAACAAGGGCCTAGTGTGTGCAGAATTGCAAGAACAAGGGCCTAGCGAGTGCAAAATTACAAGAGCAAGGGCCTAGCGTGTGCAAAAAACCAAGAACAAGGGCCTAGCGTTCGCGAACTAGCAAGAACAAGGGCCTAGTATGTGCAAAATGGCAAGAACAAGGTCCTAGCATGTGCAAAATAGCAAGAACAAGAGTCTAGCGTGTGCAAAATTGCAAGAATAAGGGCCTAGCGTGTGCAAAATAAAAAGAACAAGGGCATAACGTGTGCAAAATAGCAAGAACAAGGGCCTAGTGTGTGCAAAATAAAATGAACAAGGGCCTAGCGTGTGCAAAAAAAAAAAAAGGGCCTAGCGTGTGCAAAATTGCAAGAACAAGGGCCTAGCGTCTGCAAAATAAAAAGAACAAGGGCCTAGCGTGTGCAAAATAAAAAGCGCAAGGGCCTAGCGTGTGCAAAATACCAAGAACAAGAGCCTAGCGTGTGCAGAATTGCAAGAAGAAGGGCCTAGCGAGTGCAAAATTGCAAGAGCAAGGGCCTAGCGTGTGCAAATAATCAAGAACAAGGGCCTAGCGTTCGCGAACTAGTAAGAACAAGGGCCTATCGTGTGCAAAATAGCAAGAACAAGGGTCTAGCGTGTGCAAAATTTCAAGAACAAGGGTCTAGCGCATGCAAAATTTCAAGAACAAGGGCCTAGCGTGTGCAAAAAAAAAGAACAAGGGCATAGCGTGTGCAAAAAGGCAAGAACAAGGGCCTAGCGTCTGCAAAATAAAATGAACAAGGGCCTAGCGTGTGAAAAAAAAAAAGAACAAGGGCCTAACGTGTGCAAGATTACAAGAACAAGGGCCTAGCGTTTGCAAAATTGCAAGAACAAGGGCCTAGCGAGTGCAAAATAGCAAGAGCAAGGGCCTTGCGTGAGCAAAATAAAAAGAACAAAGGCATAGCGTGTGCAAAATAGCAAGAACAAGGGCCTAGCGTGTGCAAAACAAATAGAACAAGGGCCTACCGTGTGCAAAATAGAAGAACAAGGTCCTAGCGTGTGCAAAATATAACGAACAAGGGCCTAGCGTGTGCAAAATAAAAAGAACAAGGGCATAGCTTGTACAAAATAGCAAGAGCAAGGGCCTAGCGTGTGCAAAAAAAAAAGAACAAAGGCATAGCGTGTGCAAAATAGCAAGAACAAGGGCCTAGCGTGTCCAAAAAAAAAAGAACAAGGGCCTAGCGTGTGCAAAATAGCAAGAACAAGGGCCTAGCGTGTGCAAAATAAAAAGAACAGGGCATAGCGTGTGCAAAATAGCAAGAACAAGGGCCTAGCGTGTGCAAAATAAAAAGAACAAGGGCCTAGCGTGTGCAAAATAGCAAGAAGGGCCTAGCGTGTGCAGAATTGCAAGAACAAGGGCCTAGCGATTGCAAAATTGCAAGAGCAAGGGCCTAGCGTGTTCAAAAAATCAAGAACAAGGGCCTAGCGTTCGCGAAATAGCACGAACAAGGGCCTAGTATGTGCAAAATGGCAAGAACAAGGGCCTAGCGTGTGCAAAATAGCAAGAAAAAGGGTCTAGCGTGTGCAAAATTGCAAGAACAAGGGCCTAGCGTGTGCAAAATAGCAAGAACAAGGGTCTTGCGTGTGCAAAACTCCAAGAACAAGGGCCTAGCATGTGCAAAATAAAAAGAACAAGGGCATAGCGTGTGCAAAATAGCAAGAACAAGGGCCTAGCGTGTGCAAAATTGCAAGAACAAGGGCCTTTTGAGTGCAAAATTGCAAGAACAAGGGCCTAGCGTTTGCAAAATTGCAAGAACAAGGGCCTAGCGAGTGCAAAATAGCAAGAGCAAGGGCCTTGCGTGAGCAAAATAAAAAGAACAAATGCATAGCGTGTGCAAAATAGCAAGAACAAGGGCCTAGCGTGTGCAAAACAAATAGAACAAGGGCCTAGCGTGTGCAAAATAGCAAGAACAAGGTCCTAGCGTGTGCAAAATAAAACGAACAAGGGCCTAGCGTGTGCAAAATAAAAAGAACAAGGGCATAGCTTGTGCTAAATAGCAAGAGCAAGGGCCTAGCGTGTGCAAAATTGCAAGAACAAAGGCATAGCGTGTGCAAAATAGAAAGAACATGGGACTAGCGTGTGCAAAAAAAAAAGAACAAGGGCCTAGCGTGTGCAAAATAGCAAGACCAAGGGCCTAGCGTGTGCAAAAAAAAAAAAACAAGGGCCTAGCGTATGCAAAATAAAAAGAACAGGGCATAGCGTGTGCAAAATAGCAAGAACAAGGGCCTAGCGTGTGCAAAATAAAAGGAACAAGGGCCTAGCATGTGCAAAATAGCAAGAAGGGCCTAGCGTGTGCAGAATTGCAAGAACAAAGGCCTAGCGATTGCAAAATTGCAAGAGCAAGGGCCTAGCGTGTTCAGAAAATCAAGAACAAGGGCCTAGCGTTCGCGAAATAGCACGAACAAGGGCCTAGTATGTGCAAAATGGCAAGAACAAGGGCCTAGCGTGTGCAAAATAGCAAGAACAAGGGTCTAGCGTGTGCAAAATTGCAAAAACAAGGGCCTAGCGTGTGCAAAATAGCAAGAACAAGGGTCTTGCGTGTGCAAAACTGCAAGAACAAGGGCCTAGCGTGTGCAAAATTGCAAGAACAAGGGCTTGGTATGTGCAAATTGGCAAGAACAAGGGCCTAGCATGTGCAAAATAGTAAGAAGAAGGGTCTAGCAGGTGCAAAATTGCAAGAACAAGGGCCTAGCATGTGCAAAATAAAAAGAACAAGGGCATAGCGTGTGCAAAATAGCAAGAACAAGACCTAGCGTGTGCAGAATTGCAAGAACAAGGGCCTAGCTTGTGCAAAATTGTAAGAGCAAGGGCCTAGCGTGTGCAAAAAATCAAGAACAAGGGCCTGGCGTTCGCAAAATAGCAAGAAACAAGGGCCTAGTATGTGCAAAATGGCAAGAACAAGGGCCTAGCATGTGCAAAATAGCAAGAACAAGGGTCTAGCGTGTGCAAAATTGCAAGAACAAGGGCCTAGCGTGTGATTTTTCTGCTCCCGCGCGTCCCGGCGGTGCTAGTACTGTGGGTGCTGGAGCTGCTGGGTCTGAGGGTTCTCCTGGAGCTGTTGCTGCTGTTGGTGTTGGCGCTGTGCCTGCCGCTGGCGGTCCGACTGACAGTGCTCCTGGTGCTGCTGCTGGAGGTTCTGGTGCTGCTGGAGGTGCTACTGTAGTGGGTGCTCCTGCTGGGGGTTCTGGTGCTGTTCCTGCTGTTCGCGGCGTCGCCGCGCGGCCCCGACCGTACTTTGTTCCGCTCCTGCAGCAGGTTCTTGGTCTTACACCTCCTCCTTCCTTAGAGGGTCCGCAGCCTGTCCGGTCACAGCCACAGCTACAGCCTGCCTCCCCTTTGCCTGCTCCTTCTCCCTACGCTGGTCCGACTGGAGGTCTTACTGAGCGTCGTGAGCCTGCGTCTCGTCCTGCGTCGCCTGTTCGTACTGAGCGCGCTAGTGGTCGCGGGTCGCGTCAGCGTCCTCCTCCTGTCCCTGGCACGCACCGGATGTCACTAAGTCCGTCCACTGCTCCTCTACGTGCCCCTTTGCCTTCTCCTCCTGCTTCGTCTCTTCCTGCTCTTGCCGACCCGGAGTCGGACTCTCTTCGTGCTGCCAGTCCTACTGTCACGCGTCTCCTTGCTACTGCTGTCACTGACCCTTCCTTCGAGTCGTCTGCTGCGTCTGCCCTTGTCACTGAGCTTGTCGACTTTGCTGCACGTTGTCGTCTAGACTACGCTGCCAGTCTTGTCGCTGAGTCTGAGTCTGCCTGTCCTCCGTCTGTCGAGGGTGAGTGTGCCCTCGGCACGGACGTCCTTGAGAACAGGCAGGAGGAGTTCCAGTGTGTGGCTGCCGCTTCACCTCATCTCGCGTCTGTACTGCTAGCCCCTGAGGGAGACCCGGATGCACCAGACATCCCGACTCCGCGCTCTTACGCGGAGGCGATAGAGGGTCCCTACTCCTCTCAGTGGCAGGCAGCTATGGATGCAGAGATGGCTTCCTGGAAGTCCACAGGCACCTACGTCGACGCTGTTCCCCCTCCTGGGGCGAACATCGTCAGTGGCATGTGGATTTTCAGGGTGAAGCGGCCGCCGGGTTCACCGCCTGTCTTCAAGGCGCGTTACGTGGCTCGTGGCTTCAGTCAGCGGCAGGGGGTTGATTACTTTCAGACCTTCTCCCCCACCCCGAAGATGACTACTCTTCGGGTTCTGCTGCACGTTGCTGCTCACCGTGACTACGAGCTGCCCTCTCTCGACTTCAGCACAGCTTTCTTGCAGGGCAGTCTGCACGAGGAGATCTGGCTGCGTCGCCCACCTGGCTTCACTGGGTCTTTCCCTCCTGGTACCCAGTGGAGTCTCCGGCGTCCAGTCTACGGTCTCCGCCAGGCGCCACGTGAGTGGCACGACACACTGAGGACTACGCTCGCGGCACTTGGGTTTGCTCCGTCTACTGCCGACCCGTCGCTGTTTCTGCGCACCGACACCTCTCTGCCGCCGTTCTACATCCTCGTGTACGTCGACGACTTGGACTTTGCCATAGCTGACACTGCTGGACTCGCCTACGTGAAGTCCGAGCTGCAGAAGAGACACACGTGCACTTACCTGGGTGAACTGCGTAGCTACCTTGGCTTGCAGATCACCCGGGACAGAGCGCGCCGCACCAATACCCTGACTCAGTCACACATGGTGCAGCAGGTCCTTCAGCGCTTCGGCTTCACGTACTCCTCGCCTCAGGCCACTCCTCTGCCTTCCCGCCAGTCACTCTCAGCTCTGCCTTCGGATGAGTCCGTAGAGTCGAGTGGCCCGTTTGCACAGCTTGTTGGCTGCCTCATGTACCTGATGACCTGCACACGTCCTGACCTTGCATACCCTCTAAGCATTCTCGCACGCTATGTTGCTCCTGGGAGACACCGACCAGAGCACATGGCTGCAGCGAAGAGGGTGTTGCGCTACTTGTGCAGCACGTCGGGCATGGGGCTAGTGCTTGGAGGGCGCAGTCCAGTGGTCCTCACTGGGCACGCGGACGCTTCTTGGTCTGACGACCAGGCTACGCAGCGGTCGTCACAGGGTTACACCTTCAGCCTTGGTTCCAGCTCTGTTTCGTGGCGGGCTACCCGCTCGTCTTCTGTTCTCGGCTCCAGTTGTGAGGCTGAGATCTACGCTGGGGCTATGGCTGCGCAGGAGTTACGTTGGCTCACCTACCTGCTGACCGACCTTGGAGAGCAGCCTCGTTCTCCTCCAGTCCTGTACGTAGACAACAAGGCCATGCTGGCCTTGTGTCGAGAGCAGCGACTGGAGCACAGAACGAAGCAATTTGCTCTCCGCTACTTTCTTGCTCGTGAGCTACAGCAGCGTGGACAGTTGCGACTTGCGTACGTGGCCTCTGAGGCCAACACTGCTGATGTCTTCACCAAGGCACTTGCGCCTTATGATCATCAGCGTTGTTGCACGCAGTTGGGTCTTGTGGCTGTCTTGCCTCACTTGCTCTCCTCTTGACCTTGCTTGTACCTTCGCCTATATATACTCTTGTTCTTGCTTGTTTGCCTCTTGTATATCTCTATATATGATCTTGCATGTGAACTGGCCTTCTGGCCTTTGAACTTGTGCTCGGAATGCGTGGTGACTTTGTGATCCACCGTGAGCTTGCTTTGCTTTGCTTTGCTTGACTGGTCTTATGACCCCTTGTTCTCCCCCACTTTGCCTATGGGGGTGTGTCAGAACATATAGCTTATGCATATTGTGTAGGCTATAGTGGGGTAGCCCATAAGGGGTACAACCCAATTAGGGTTAGTACTTGTACCCAACTCATTCATAGTTCATTCATTCTCGTTCACTTCTTCTCACAAGGGCCTAGCGTGTGCAAAATAAAAAGAACAAGGGCCTAGTGTGTGCAAAATTGCAAGAACAAGGGCCTAGCGTATATAAAATTGCAAGAACAAGGGCCTAGCGAATGCAAAATAGCAAGAGCAAGGGCCTAGCGTGTGCAAAAAATCAAGAACAAGGGCTAGCGTTCGCGAAATAGCAAGAACAAGGGCCTAGCGTGTGCAAAATAAAAAGAACAAGGGCCTAGCGTGTGCAAAATAAAAAGAACAAGGGCATATCGTGTGCAAAATAAAATGAACAAGGGCATAGCGTGTGCAAAATAAAAAGAACAAGGGCCTAACATGTGCAAAATAAAAAGAACAAGGGCCTAGTGTGTGCAAAATAAAAAGAACAAGGGCCTAGCGTGTGCAAAATTGCAAGAACAATGGCCTAGCGAGTGCAAAATAGCAAGAGCAAGGGCCTAGCGTGTGCAAAAAATCAAGAACAAGGGCCCAGCGTTCTCGAAATAGCAAGAGCAAGGGCCTAGCGTGTCCAAAATAAAAAGAACAAGGGTCTAGCATGTGCAGAATTGCAAGAACAAGGGCCAAGCGTGTGCAAAATAAAAAGAACAAGGGCATAGCGTGTGCAAAATAGTAAGAACAAGGGCCTAGCGTGTGCAAAAATATAAGAACAAGGGCCTAGCGCGTGCAAAATAAAAAGAACAAGGGCCTAGCGTGTTCAAAATTGCAAGAACAAGGGCCTAGCGTGTGCAAAATTGCAACAACAAGGGCCTAGCAAGTGCAAAATAGCAAGAGCAAGGGCCTGGCGTGTGCAAAAAATCAAGAACAAGGGCCTAGCGTTCGCGAAATAGCAAGAACAAGGGCCTAGCGTGTGCAAAATAAAAAGAACAAGGGTCTAGCATGTGCAAAATTGCAAGAACAAGGGCCTAGCGTGTGCAAAATAAAAAGAACAAGGGCATAGCGTGTGCAAAATAGCATGAGCAAGGGCCTAGCATGTGCAAAATAAAAAGAACAAGGGCCTAGCGTGTGCAAAATAAAAAGAACAAGGGCCTAGCGTGTGCAAAATTGCAAGAACAAGGGCCTAGCGTGTGCAAAATTGCAAGAACAAGGGCCTAGCGAGTGCAAAATAGCAAGAGCAAGGGCCTAGCGTGTGCAAAAAATCAAGAACAAGGGCCTAGCGTTCGCGAAATAGCAAGAACAAGGGCCTAGCGTGTGCAAAATAAAAAGAACATGGGTCTAGCATGTGCAAAATTGCAAGAACAAGGGCCTAGCGTGTGCAAAAAAAAAAGAACAAGGGCATAGTGTGTGCAAAATAAAAAGAACAAGGGCATAGCGTGTGCAAAATAAAAAGAACAAGGGCCTAGGGTGTGCAAAACAAAAAGAACAAGGGCCTAGCGTATGCAAAATTGCAAGAACAAGGGCCTAGCGTGTGAAACATTGCAAAAACAAGGGCCTAGCGAGTGCAAAATAGCAAGAGCAAGGGCCTAGCGTGTGCAAAAAATCAAGAACAAGGGCCTAGCGTTCGCAAAATAGCAAGAACAAGGGCCTAGCGTGTGCAAATTAAAAAGAACAAGGGTCTAGCATGTGCAAAATTGCAAGAACAAGGGCCAAGCGTATGCAAAATAAAAAGAACAAGGGCATAGCGTGTGCAAAATAGCAAGAACAAGGGCCTAGCGTGTGCAAAATAAAAATAACAAGAGCCTAGCGTGTGCAAAATAAAAAGAACAAGGGCCTAGCGTATGCAAAATTGCAAGAACAAGGGCCTAGCGAGTGCAAAATAGCAAGAGCAAGGGCCTAGCGTGTGCAAAAAATCAAGAACAAGGGCCTAGCGTTCGCGAAATAGCAAGAACAAGGGCCTAGCATGTGCAAAATAAAAATAACAAGGGTCTAGCATGTGCAAAATTGCAAGAACAAGGGCCTAGCGTGTGCAAAATAAAAAGAACAAGGGCATAGCTTGTGCAAAATAGCAAGAACAAGAGCCTAGCGTGTGCAAAATAAAAAGAACAAGGGCCTAGCGTGTGCAAAATAAAAAGAACAAGGGCCTAGCGTGTGCAAAATTGTAAGAACAAGGGCCTAGCGTGTGCAAAATTGCAAGAACAAGGGCATAGCGTGTGCAAATTTGCAAGAACAAGGGCCTAGCGTGTGCAAAATAAAAAGAACAAGGGCCTAGCGTGTGCAAAATATAAAGAACAAGGGCCTAATGTGTGCAAAATTGCAAAAATAAGGGCCTAGCGTGTGCAAAATTGCAAGAACAAGGGCCTAGCGAGTGCAAAATAGCAAGAGCAAGGGCCTAGCGTGTGCAAAAAATAAAGAACAAGGGCCTAGCGTTCGCGAAATAGCAAGAACAAGGGCCTAGCGTGTGCAAAATTAAAAGAACAAGGGTCTAGCATGTGCAAAATGGCAAGAACAAGGGCCTAGCGTGTGCAAAATTGCAAGAACAATGGCCTAGCGAGTGCAAAATAGCAAGAGCAAGGGCCTAGCGTGTGCAAAAAATCAGGAACAAGGGCCTAGCGTTCTCGAAATAGCAAGAGCAAGGGCATAGCGTGTGCAAAATAGCAAGAACAAGGGCCTAGCGTGTGCAAAAATAAAAGAACAAGGGCCTAGCGCGTGCAAAATAAAAAGAACAAGGGCCTAGCGTGTGCAAAATTGCAAGAACAAGGGCCTAGCGTGTGCAAAATTGCAAGAACAAGGGCCTAGCGAGTGCAAAATAGCAAGAGCAAGGGCCTGGCGTGTGCAAAAAATCAAGAACAAGGGCCTAGCGTTCGCGAAATAGCAAGAACAAGGGCCTAGCGTGTGCAAAATAAAAAGAACAAGGGTCTAGCATGTGCAAAATTGCAAGAACAAGGGCCTAGCGTGTGCAAAATAAAAAGAACAAGGGCATAGCGTGTGCAAAATAGCATGAGCAAGGGCCTAGCATGTGCAAAATAAAAAGAATAATGGCCTAGCATGTGCAAAAAAAAAAGAACAAGGGCCTAGCGTGTGCAAAATTGCAAGAACAAGGGCCTAGCGTGTGCAAAATTGCAAGAACAAGGGCCTAGCGAGTGCAAAATAGCAAGAGCAAGGGCCTAGCGTGTGCAAAAAATCAAGACCAAGGGCCTAGCGTTCGCGAAATAGCAAGAACAAGGGCCTAGCGTGTGCAAAATAAAAAGAACATGGGTCAGGCATGTGCAAAATTGCAAGAACAATGGCCTAGCGTGTGCAAAATAAATAGAACAAGGGCATAGTGTGTGCAAAATAAAAAGAACAAGGGAATAGCGTGTGCAAAATAGCAAGAACAAGAGCCTAGCGTGTGCAAAATAAAAAGAACAAGGGCCTAGCGTGTGCAAAAAAAAAAGAACAAGGGCCTAGTGTGTGCAAAATTGCAAGAACAAGGGCCTAGCGTGTGCAAAATTGCAAGAACAAGGGCCTAGCGAGTGCAAAATAGCAAGAACAAGGGTCTAGCGTGTGCAAAAAATCAAGAACAAGGGCCTAGCGTTCGCGAAATAGCAAGAACAAGGGCCTAACGTGTGCAAAAAAAAAAAGAACAAGGGTCTAACATGTGCAAAATTGCAAGAAGAAGGGCCTAGCGTGTGCAAAATAGAAAGAACAAGGGCATAGCATATGCAAAATAGCAAGAACAAGGGCCTAGCGTGTGCAAAATAAAAAGAACAAGGGCCTAGCGTGTGCAAAATAAAAAGAACAAGGGCCTAGCGTGTGCAAAATTGAAAGAACAAGGGCCTAGCGTGTGCAAAAATGCAAAAACAAGGGCCTAGCGAGTGCAAAATAGCAAGAGCAAGGGCCTAGCGTGTGCAAAAAATCAAGAACAAGAGCCTAGCGTTCGCGAAATAGCAAGAGCTAGAGCCTAGTCTGTGATAAATAAAAAGAACAAGGGTCTAGCATGTGCAAAATTGCAAGAACAAGGGCCCAGCGTGTGCAAAATAAAAAGAACTAGGGCATAGCGTGTGCAAAATAGCAAGAACAAGGGCCTAGCGTGTGCAAAATAAAAAGAACAAGCGCCTAGCGTGTGCAAAATTGAAAGAACAAAGGCCTAGCGTGTGCAAAATTGCAAGAACAAGGGCCTAGCGAGTGCAAAATAGCAAGAGCAAGGGCCTAGCGTGTGCAAAAAATCAAGTACAAGGGCCTAGCGTTCGCGAAATAGCAAAAGCAAGGGCCAAGTGTGTGCAAAATAAAAAGAACAAGGGTCTAGCATGTGCAAAATTGCAAGAACAAGGGCCTAGCGTGTGCAAAATAAAAATAAATGGGTCATAGCGCGTGCAAAATAGCAAGAACAAGGGCCTAGCGTGTGCAAAATAAAAAGAACAAGGGCCTAGCGTGTGCAAAATAAAAAGAACAAGGGCCTAGCATGTGCAAAATTGCAAGAACAAGGGCCTAGCGTGTGCAAAATTGCAAGAACAAGGGCCTAGGGAGTGCAAAATAGTAGGAGCAAGGGCCTAGCGTGTGCAAAATAAAAAGAACAAGGGTCTAGCATGTGCAAAATTGCAAGAACAAGGGCCCAGATTGTACAAAATATAAAAAACAAGGATCTAGCATGTGCAAAATAGCAAGAACAAGGGCCTAGCGTGTGCAAAATAAAAAGAACAAGGGCCTAGCGTGTGCAAAATTGAAAGAACAAGGGCCTAGCGTGTGCAAAATTGCAAGAACAAGGGCCTAGCGTGTGCAAAATTGCAAGAACAAGGGCCTAGGGAGTGCAAAATAGTAGGAGCAAGGGCCTAGCGTGTGCAAAATAAAAAGAACAAGGGTCTAGCATGTGCAAAATTGCAAGAACAAGGGCCCAGCGTGTACAAAATATAAAAAACAAGGATCTAGCATGTGCAAAATTGCAAGAACAAGGGCCTAGCGTGTGCAAAATAAAAAGAACAAGGACATAGCGTGTGCAAAATAGCAAGAACAAGGGCCTAGCGTGTGCAAAATAAAAAGAACAAGGGCCTAGCGTGTGCAAAATAAAAAGAACAAGGGCCTAGCGTGTGCAAATTAAAAAGAACAAAGGCCTAGCGTGTGCAAAATAAAAAGAACAAGGGCCTAGCGTGTGCAAAATTGCAAGAACAAGGGCCTAGCGTGTGCAAAATAAAAAGAACAAGGGTCTAGCATGTGCAAAATTGCAAGAACAAGGGCCCAGCGTGTGCAAAATAAAAAAAACAAGGGTCTAGCATGTGCAAAATTGCAAGAACAAGGGCCTAGCGTGTGCAAAATAAAAAGAACAAGGGCATGGCGTGTGCAAAATAGGAAGAACAAGGGCCTAGCGTGTGCAAAATAAAAAGAACAAGGGCCTAGCGTGTGCAAAAAAAAAGAACAAGGGCCTAGCGTGTGCAAATTAAAAAGAACAAGGGCCTAGCGTGTGCAAAATTGCAAGAACAAGGGCCTAGCGTGTGCAAAATTGCAAGAACAAGGGCCTAGCGAGTGCAAAATAGCAAGAGCAAGGGCCTAGCTTGTGCAAAAAATCAAGAACAAGGGCCTAGCGTTCGCGAAATAGCAAGAGCAAGGGCCTAGCGTGTGTCAAATAAAAAGAACAAGGGTCTAGCATGTGCAAAATTGCAAGAACAAGGGCCAAGCGTGTGAAAAATAAAGAGAACAAGGGCATAGCGTGTGCAAAATAGCAAAAACAAGGGCCTATCGTGTGCAAAATGAAAAGAACTAGGGCCTAGCGTGTGCAAAATAAAAAGAACAAGGGCCTAGCGTGTGCAAAATTGCAGGGACAAGGGCCTAGCGTGTGCAAAATTGCAAGAACAAGGGCCTAGCGAGTGCAAAATAGCAAGAGCAAGGGCCTAGCGTGTGCAAAATATCAAGAACAAGGGCCTAGCGTGTGCAAAATAAAGGGAACATGGGCATAGCGTGTGCAAAATAGCAAGAACAAGGGCCTAGCGTGTGCAAAATAAAAAGAACAAGGGCATAGCGTGTGCAAAATTGCAAGAACAAGGGCCAAGCGTGTGCAAAATAAAGAGAACAAGGGCATAGCGTGTGCAAAATAGCAAGAACAAGGGCCTAGCGTGTGCAAATTAAAAAGAACAAGGGTCTAGCATGTGCAAAATTGCAAAAACAAGGGCCAAGCGTATGCAAAATAAAAAGAACAAGGGCATAGCGTGTGCAAAATAGCAAGAACAAGGGCCTAGCGTGTGCAAAATAAAAATAACAAGGGCCTAGCGTGTGCAAAATTGCAAGAACAAGGGACTAGCGAGTGCAAAATAGCAAGAGCAAGGGCCTAGCGTGTGCAAAAAATCAAGTACAAGGGCCTAGCGTTCGCGAAATAGCAAGAGCAAGGGCCTAGTGTGTGCAAAATAAAAAGAACAAGGGTCTAGCATGTGCAAAATTGCAAGAACAAGGGCCTAGCGTGTGCAAAATAAAAATAAATGGGTCATAGCGCGTGCAAAATAGCAAGAACAAGGGCCTAGCGTGTGCAAAATAAAAAGAACAAGGGCCTAGCGTGTGCAAAATAAAAAGAACAAGGGCCTAGCATGTGCAAAATTGCAAGAACAAGGGCCTAGCGTGTGCAAAATTGCAAGAACAAGGGCCTAGGGAGTGCAAAATAGCAGGAGCAAGGGCCTAGCGTGTGCAAAATAAAAAGAACAAGGGTCTAGCATGTGCAAAATTGCAAGAACAAGGGCCCAGCGTGTACAAAATATAAAAAACAAGGATCTAGCATGTGCAAAATTGCAAGAACAAGGGCCTAGCGTGTGCAAAATAAAAAGAACAAGGACATAGCGTGTGCAAAATAGCAAGAACAAGGGCCTAGCGTGTGCAAAATAAAAAGAACAAGGGCCTAGCGTGTGCAAAATAAAAAGAACAAGGGCCTAGCGTGTGCAAATTAAAAAGAACAAGGGCATAGCGTGTGCAAAATAAAAAGAACAAAGGCCTAGCGTGTGCAAAATAAAAAGAACAAGGGCCTAGCGTGTGCAAAATTGCAAGAACAAGGGCCTAGCGTGTGCAAATTTGCAAGAACAAGGGCCTAGCGAGTGCAAAATAGCAAGAGCAAGGGCCTAGCTTGTGCAAAAAATCAAGAACAAGGGCCTAGCGTGTGCAAAATAAAAATAAATGGGGCATAGCGCGTGCAAAATAGCAAGAACAAGGGCCTAGCGTGTGCAAAATAAAAAGAACAAGGGCCTAGCGTGTGCAAAATTGAAAGAACAAGGGCCTAGCGTGTGCAAAATTGCAAGAACAAGGGCCTAGCGAGTGCAAAATAGCAAGATCAAGGGCCTAGCGTGTGCAAAAAAACAAGAATAAGGGCCTAGCGTTCGTGAAATAGCAAGAGCAAGGGCCTAGTGTGTGCAAAAGAAAAAGAACAAGGGTCTAGCATGTGCGAAATTGCAAGAACAAGGGCCTACCGTGTGCAAAATAAAAAGAACAAGGGCATAGCGTATGTAAAATAGCAAGAACAAGGGCCTAGCGTGTGCAAAATAAAAAGAATAAGGGCCTAGCGTGTGCAAAATAAAAAGAACAAGGGCCTAGCGTGTGCAAAATAAAAAGAACAAGGGCCTAGCGAGTGCAAAATAGCAAGAGCAAGGGCCTAGCGTGTGCAAAAAATCAAGAACAAGGACCTAACGTTCGCGAAATAGCAAGAACAAGGGCCTAGCGTGTGCAAAATAAAAAGAACAAGGGTCTAGCATGGGCAAAATTGCAAGAACAAGGGCCTAGCGTGTGCAAAATAAAAAGAACAAGGGCATAACGTGTGCAAAATAGCAAGAACAAGGGCCTAGTGTGTGCAAAATAAAAAGAACAAGGGACTAGCGTGTGCAAAATAAAAAGAGCAAGGGCCTAGCGTGTGCAAAATTGCAAGAACAAGGGCCTAGAGAGTGCAAAATAGCAAGAGCAAGGGCCTGAAGTGTGCAAAAAATCAAGAACAAGGGCCTAGTGTTCGCGAAATAGCAAGAACAAGGGCCTAGCGTGTGCAAAAAAAAAAGAACAAGGGCATAGCGTGTGCAAAATAGCAAGAACAAGAGCCTAGCGTGTGCAAAATAGAAAGAACAAAAACCTAGCGTGTGTTAAAAAAAAGAACAAGGGCCTAGTGTGTGCAAAATTGCAAGAACAAGGGCCTAGCGTGTGCAAAATTGCAAGAACAAGGGCCTAGCGAGTGCAAAATAGCAAGAACAAGGGCCTAGCGTGTGCAAAAAATCAAGAACAAGGGCCTAGCGTTCGCGAAATAGCAAGAACAAGGGCCTAGCGTGGGCACAAAAAAAAAGAACAAGGGTCTAACATGTGCAAAATTTCAAGAACAAGGGCCTAGCGTGTGCAAAATAGAAAGAACAAGGGCATAGCGTATGCAAAATAGCAAGAGCAAGGGCCTAGCGTGTGCAAAATAAAAAGAACAAGGGCCTAACGTGTGCAAAAAAAAAAAGAACAAGGGCCTAGCATGTGCAAAATTGAAACAACAAGGGCCTAGCGTGTGCAAAATTGAAAGAACAAGGGCCTAGCGTGGGCAAAATTGCAAGAACAAGGGCCTAGCGAGTGCAAAATAGCAAGAGCAAGGGCCTAGCGTGTGCAAAAAATAAAGAACAAGGGCCGAGCGTTCGCGAAATAGCAAGAACAAGGGCCTAGCATGTGCAAAATTAAAAGAACAAGGGGCTAGCATGTGCAAAATTGCAAGAACAAGGGCCTAGCGTGTGCAAAATGAAAAGAACAAGGGCATAGCGTGTGCAAAATAAAAAGAACAAGGGCCTAGCGTGTGCAAAATAAAAAGAACAAGGGCCTAGCGTGTGCAAAATAAAAAGAACAAGGGCCTAGCGTGTGCAAAAAAAAAAAGAACAAGGGCATAGCGTGTGCAAAATAGCAAGAACAAGAGCCTAGCGTGTGCAAAATAAAAAGAACAAGGGCCTAGCATGTGCAAAAAAAAAATAACAAGGGCCTAGTGTGTGCAAAATTGCAAGAACAAGGGCCTAGCCTGTGCAAAATTGCAAGAACAGGGGCCTAGCGAGTGCAAAATAGCAAGAACAAGGGCCTAGCGTGTGCAAAAAATCAAGAACAAGGGCCTAGCGTTCGCGAAATAGCAAGAA